>CM050175.1:68537057-68769596 GCA_027410445.1 Discoglossus pictus | reverse complement strand
TGGCAAAACAGTGCCAGGAGGTATATTCAGCTGCCTCCTCCGCTCAGATCAACTGGTCCAAATGCACAGGCCTTTTAGAGGGTAATTTACAGGTGGACTCTTTGCCTCCCACGTTTCGTGACATCACGTGGGAGGCAGATGTCATTAAATATCTGGGGGTCTACCTGTCCGCTGCGGACGCTTCCGTCCCAGACAACTGGAGGGAGTTAGAGGGCAGTGTCCTCTCTCGTCTGGGACGATGGAGGGGTCAAGCAAAAATGCTTTCCCTTAGGGGGCGGACTCTAGTGGTGAATCAGCTGGTGGCTTCTCAGATCTGGCACCGGCTGATTTGTCTGAGTCCGACCCCCGAGTTTGTCACCAATATCCAGAGGAATTTGTTAGATTTCCTCTGGATGGGAAGGCATTGGGTCTCTGCAGGGGTGGCAAGTCTGCCTTTGGTGGAGGGTGGACAGGGAGTAGTTTGTGTGTGCTCCCAGTTGTCCACCTTCCGCCTTCAGTACCTGCAGAGATACCTATATGCAGATCCCTCTCCGCAGTGGTGCGCACTGGCATCCAGCTTTTATCGCCAGTTGCGCAACCTGGGGTATGACCGGCAATTATTTCTGATCAGGCCCGAGGGGTTTGGAAAAGACCTCTCTGTGTTGCCGGCATACTACCAGGAAACCCTCAAGGCCTGGAGCATGGTCTCCGTGACCAGGCAGGGCGTGCCTTTGGGGGATGAAATATTCACAGAGCCCCTGCTATTTAATCCAGCAGTGGGGGCTCCAATGTTACAGTCCCCCTGTATTATCCGCCGCCTTAGTCATGCACGGATGACCCGAGTCGGGGATCTCTTGGAATACGGGCGTTCTGATTGGGTGTCACCCCAGGAGCTTGCGCTCCGTTTGGGATATGTGACGCCCAAAGTCTCAGGGCGCTTGCTCCAGGAGATTAGGGATACCATCTCCCCCGACTCGCGCACCTTCCTTCGCGGGGCTTTGCAGGCCGGAGTGCCAAATGCACCTTTCAACACCCCTGCTCCGGCTGTTTGCATTGGACACAAGCCCCGTGTTTCCCCTCAGGCTCCTCCTGTCCCCAACCTCTCAAAGTTGAGGGACATACCCTCGGCATGCTTTCGCGGCATGCCGAGGAAGAGCTTATATTCTCTCGTGCTCCATACAGTGCACTTCCTTGCCCTCGTGACCCGTCCCGATACCATCTGGAGGCGGGTCCTACCAGCTGACGAGGGCAAGAGGCCCCGGTGGAGGGAACTTTATTCTGATTTAGTTCCACGACCCACCGGGGACTTGAGTTGGAGAGTGCTCCATGGTGCACTGAGCACGGGAGAGTACTTAGCTAAATTCACGGACTCTCCCTCCACTTGTCCATTCTGTGGCAAGGGAGAGTCCGTGTATCATATTTATTTTAGTTGCGCCAGACTGCAGCCCCTCTTGTCACTCTTGAGGGCCCTCCTCCTGCAGTTCTGGCTGCATTTCTCCCCTCACATTTTTATTTTTGGGCGCCCAGTGTCCCGGGGCAATAAGGCCAGGGACCTCCTCGTCAACCTGCTCCTGGCATTAGCCAAATTGGCTATATATAAGTCCAGGAAGCAGTGTTTGATAGGGGGGGTTCCCTTGTCACCTGAGGCCATGTTCCGGGTGCTGGTGCGCTCCCGTATCCGGGCAGAGTACCACCTGGCTTTGTCCACTGGGGGAATGGATGAGTTTGTCTCCCAGTGGGCTGTAGATGGTGTGCTCTGCTCGGTATCCCCCCATCCGGTTTCTTTTTATCTCAACCCCCTAAAATGATTTTTATTTAGTTTACAGAACATTTTTTCTCATAATTTTAAAATACACTGTGCCAGGTTCAACCAATCCAATCTTGTTGGGGTACGAACAGTCCACATTTAAAAAAAACAAACTTTTATTTTCTTAAATCTAAGTGCATTTCCCTGACCGTCAATCAAAGTTCATTTGCTTGACCGCTACCCATAGTGTGTGTCTTGCTTACAAGTACTGTGCCAAGTTCAACCAATCCAATCTATTTGGGGTACCAACAGTCCACATTTAAAAAATCCAAACTTTTATTTTCTTAAATCTAAGTGCATTTGGCTGACCGTCAATCCAAGTTCATTTGCTTGACCGCTACCCATAGTGTGTGTCCTGCTTTCAAGTACTGTGCCAGAGAGCATGTTGTGTGCATGCTTGAGCTCCAAACAACAGGCTTTTTAGGGTCTTAGTCCCTCAAATACAAGTTTTATTTTAACACTTTTCTGTTTATAAGCGTCATCAGCCCCTCTGTTATAGTAGCAGCCAGCAAAATGTACGGGAAAGCAGTTTTCTTTACCCGTACGCTGGCTGCTGCTCACATTCTTGTACAGAGAGGCATCACAGTGGGGGGATTATATGTCCCAATAGAACCCCTGGAAGGGTTGGGCACAAAAGTAACACTCTCTAATGTGCCCCCCTTCCTACCAGACTCCCTCCTGCGCCCCCACCTGCTAACCCTAGGGGAAGTAAAAACACCATTTATTAAAATTCCCCTGGGGTGCAGAGAGAGAGCACTACGTCATGTGCTCTCTTTCAAGAGGCAGGTACAAATGTGCCTGCCTCAGGGCGCAGAAAACATTGAGGGGTTTTTTGGGGTTCCATTTGAGGGGGTGCTCTACAGGATTTTTTACAGCACTACGGAGGTGCAGTGCTATCATTGCAAGGGGTTGGGGCATACACGTAGGAATTGTCCTAATGAAAAGCATCATGCCCCAGCCCCAGCAAATGGCACCTCCGTCAGTACAGCACCCATCCCCGCTGAGCCCATAACAGCGGGGACCTCAAGGGTCATAGCCCCCCCACAGAGCTCAGGCAAGGAGGCCGTTCCTCAAGCCACCACCACGGCCTCCAAACCCCCTTCTTCCCCAAAAAAGCCATCTGTGTCTGTGGTCTCCAGCAAGACTGCAGACACGGGGAAAAAGGGGAAGAATGTCACCGGTCCTCCCAGTGTCACAGCTGCATCTCCCAAGTCCCAATCTGCCCCCACCATAATTACATCAGTTAGTGTGGGGGCACAGTGTAAGCAGAGGGAAAATAAGCCCTCTGCAGGGGAGGCAGCTAGTGGCAGCTCCTCTTCCAGGAGTGACGTCCCCAGGAAGAGGAAGCATAAAACCAACAGGGAGGTTGCTGATAAGTGGGAAGTGCTCTATAGTGGAGCACCTCCCTCTAAAAGCAAGAAGAGGAACAAAACATCTCCTCCTCATCCGGTGACATTGTCTGGCCCGGTTATTAAGCTCAGCCAGCCGGTGCCAGACCACACATCTCTCTCTCCAGACCCTATAGGGGTTAATGTGGAAAAGGGTCTGGAGGAAAAGCAGGGGCAAGAGGGTCTCCCAAGTGAGGCAGGGGTAGACAAGAAAGATCAGGTTCTGCCTCTGGCCTTTGAGGGGGGTCCCAACAAAGCCCCTGCTGAATGGGTAGTCAGTGTCCCTGAGGTGCTGAGCTTCAAGGGCACCAGTCAGTCTCCTCCTCCAGTGTCACTCTCTAGTGACGTACCTCGGGCTTTGTTAGAGCCCCAGGCCGAGTCACTACTGGAGGGGGGGAATATAGGCATGACCCCCATTCAGGACCCCATGGATTTGTCTGTCAGGGGGGATGTGGCACAAGGGGAAGTGGAAATGGGGGAGGGTGATAAAACAGGTTTTCCTGTTAACATCATGGGAGAGCCTGTCTACCCTCCTCAGCCGTCCACTGACCCTAACATCGGTGCCATCCAAGCTGAGCAAGCAGCGGTGGAACTGGCAGAGGAGGCATATAAAGCCTCCAAAGCTTCCATTAAGGAAGCCATGCCAGCCACTGCTGTCCAGCCAGCTACCCCTGAATGCACTCCTGAAGCTACAGGGGTGCAGCAGCAATCCAAGGGTCCATTATTTACCTTGAACGGTGCTAAAGGGACTCCTTCTGTATCATCTAAGAGGGGGTCCCTGAGAATAAAGCTGAGGAAACTGACTCCAGCCGGGGAGGATGGAGTAAAAGCCCTCAGCCAAGAGGAGCCCAGGGGTGACCCACTAGAAGGAACATCAGATTCTGGGTGGGTTATCCCTGTCAAGGAAATAGATCTATTCCTTGAGAGCACCCTTCATGGACAAAAGAAAAGGAAGGTGCGGCTGGCCTTGGAGAGGTGGAAGAATTTGTCGTTTATTCTCCACTCTCTCCAGCAATATCTAGTGGTCAGCACTAGGGCCAAGAATTCTGGGACTGCGGAGCATCTCCGCGTCCGGAAATTCTATAAAATGTGCGTGTCCTATCAGCAGTCTCAAGGGTCTGAGGAACGCACAATTCCTGACACGCAGTAATGGCTTTGCACATCAGCACGCTAAATACCAATGGCTGTCAAGACAGTTTCCGCAGGTTCCAGGTACTCTCCTATTTATATCAGGGAGGGTACTCTGTGAGCTTCCTGCAGGAAACTCACACCACTCCAGAGGCTGAGGCCTCGTGGCAACTGGAGTGGAGAGGCAGGGACTTCTTCAGCCACTTCACATCGGCGTCATGTGGAGTGGTGACCCTGTTCTCAGAGTCTTTTCAGCCAGAGCTGCTGCTTGTGAAAGCTGTTATCCCAGGCCGTCTAATCCACCTCCGGGTCCGGGAGCAGGGTAGCATCATTAACCTAGTTAATATATATGCCCCTGCTGGAGGGCCCGAGAGAGTGAGGTTCCTCGCCAGACTGTCCCAGTTTTTGGAGACGGTTGACGCAGATGAGTGTTTGGTACTCGGGGGTAATTTCAACTGCACCCTCGACGCTCTGGACCGGAATAGTCCAGAGCCGTACCCGCCTTCTGCGTCAGCTCTGCGGGAGATTATCGCCCGCTTCTCCCTGGAGGACATCTGGCTTGAGCAGAACCCAGGGGCATCAGACGGTTTCACCTACGTCAGGGTGAGAGCCGGTCTGGTGTCCCACTCCCGGATCGACAGACTATATATATCTAGTCACTATATGTCACGAGTCGGTTCTTGTGCCATTAGGCTGGCTCCGTTCACAGACCACAACTGTGTGTCTGTGAAGGTGGCGCTAACGCCAACAGCGCCACGAGCCGCCTATTGGCACTTCAACAATGCTTTGTTGAAGGACCAGGGGCTCGTGACATTGATCCGGGAGTTTTGGACGGACTGGAGGGGTTGCAAGGGGGACTTTGCCACGTTAAAACTGTGGTGGGACGTGGGCAAGGTTCATTTGCGACTTCTGTGTCAGGAATATACCAAGGGTGCGAGTGGGCAGCGCAAAGCTGAGTTGGAGTCACTCCGGGGGGAGGTACTCCATCTGGAGCAGAGGCTGTTCACTTGTAGGGACCAATCCCTGCAGAGCGAGTATGTAGAGAGGAAGGGTGTCCTCTGTGACCTGGAACGACACCAGGCCAAGGGGGCATACGTGCGCAGCCGCTTAGGTTTTCTCAAAGATCTAGACCGCGGCTCGCGCCTCTTCTACTCACTGGAGAAAAAGGGGGGTAACAGTAGGCACATCACCTGTCTTCTAGATGAAGACGGTGCCCCCCTTACAGATCCGGAGAGTATCCGGGACAGAGCCCGGAACTTTTATAAAGATCTTTACTCTCCGGATCCCATTTCTCCAGACGCCTGCAGGGTGCTATGGGAGGGGATCCCCACAGTCAGTGAGGGTGTAAGAGAGCGGCTTGATATACCACTATCTTTTCAAGAGCTCTCTGAAGCCCTCCGTGCCATGTCCTGTGAGAAGTCTCCAGGACTGGACGGACTGACTGTAGAGTTTTTCCAATTTTTCTGGGAGACTCTGGGACCTGATTTCCATCTGGTCCTTGGGGAAGCCCTGGAGACCGGGGAGATGCCCCTGTCTTGTCGCAGGGCAGTACTTGCCCTGCTGCCCAAAAAGGGGGATCTCCGGCTTATTAAGAACTGGCGACCGGTCTCTCTGCTCAGCACAGACTACAAGATTGTAGCTAAAGCCATCTTGCTTAGACTTGGGTCTGTGCTGGCAGAATTGGTTCACCCTGACCAGTCCTATGCGATCCCGGGCCGGACTATCTTTGATAGTATCCCTCTGGTCCGGGATCTATTGCATTATTCTCGCAGGACTGGTCGGTCACTCGCCTTTCTCTCTTTAGATCAAGAGAAGGCGTTTGACAGGGTGGACCATGGTTACCTCATAGCCATTCTGCAAGCGTACGGCTTTGGTCCACAGTTTGTGGGCTTTATAAGAACGCTGTACGCCTCTGCAGAGTGTTTACTTAAAATCAATTGGTCCCTAACAGCACCTTTGGTATTTGGACGAGGGGTGCGTCAAGGATGTCCCTTGTCTGGACAGTTATATGCACTGGCCATTGAGCCTTTCCTCTGCCTACTGAGGAAAAGGCTCACAGGGCTGGTGCTAAAAGATCCAGACATGCGGATTGTCCTTTCAGCTTATGCTGACGATGTGCTCCTCGTGGCCCAGGATCCAGTTGATCTTGAGCTGGCAAAACAGTGCCAGGAGGTATATTCAGCTGCCTCCTCCGCTCAGATCAACTGGTCCAAATGCACAGGCCTTTTAGAGGGTAATTTACAGGTGGACTCTTTGCCTCCCACGTTTCGTGACATCACGTGGGAGGCAGATGTCATTAAATATCTGGGGGTCTACCTGTCCGCTGCGGACGCTTCCGTCCCAGACAACTGGAGGGAGTTAGAGGGCAGTGTCCTCTCTCGTCTGGGACGATGGAGGGGTCAAGCAAAAATGCTTTCCCTTAGGGGGCGGACTCTAGTGGTGAATCAGCTGGTGGCTTCTCAGATCTGGCACCGGCTGATTTGTCTGAGTCCGACCCCCGAGTTTGTCACCAATATCCAGAGGAATTTGTTAGATTTCCTCTGGATGGGAAGGCATTGGGTCTCTGCAGGGGTGGCAAGTCTGCCTTTGGTGGAGGGTGGACAGGGAGTAGTTTGTGTGTGCTCCCAGTTGTCCACCTTCCGCCTTCAGTACCTGCAGAGATACCTATATGCAGATCCCTCTCCGCAGTGGTGCGCACTGGCATCCAGCTTTTATCGCCAGTTGCGCAACCTGGGGTATGACCGGCAATTATTTCTGATCAGGCCCGAGGGGTTTGGAAAAGACCTCTCTGTGTTGCCGGCATACTACCAGGAAACCCTCAAGGCCTGGAGCATGGTCTCCGTGACCAGGCAGGGCGTGCCTTTGGGGGATGAAATATTCACAGAGCCCCTGCTATTTAATCCAGCAGTGGGGGCTCCAATGTTACAGTCCCCCTGTATTATCCGCCGCCTTAGTCATGCACGGATGACCCGAGTCGGGGATCTCTTGGAATACGGGCGTTCTGATTGGGTGTCACCCCAGGAGCTTGCGCTCCGTTTGGGATATGTGACGCCCAAAGTCTCAGGGCGCTTGCTCCAGGAGATTAGGGATACCATCTCCCCCGACTCGCGCACCTTCCTTCGCGGGGCTTTGCAGGCCGGAGTGCCAAATGCACCTTTCAACACCCCTGCTCCGGCTGTTTGCATTGGACACAAGCCCCGTGTTTCCCCTCAGGCTCCTCCTGTCCCCAACCTCTCAAAGTTGAGGGACATACCCTCGGCATGCCGCGAAAGCATGCCGAGGGAGAGCTTATATTCTCTCGTGCTCCATACAGTGCACTTCCTTGCCCTCGTGACCCGTCCCGATACCATCTGGAGGCGGGTCCTACCAGCTGACGAGGGCAAGAGGCCCCGGTGGAGGGAACTTTATTCTGATTTAGTTCCACGACCCACCGGGGACTTGAGTTGGAGAGTGCTCCATGGTGCACTGAGCACGGGAGAGTACTTAGCTAAATTCACGGACTCTCCCTCCACTTGTCCATTCTGTGGCAAGGGAGAGTCCGTGTATCATATTTATTTTAGTTGCGCCAGACTGCAGCCCCTCTTGTCACTCTTGAGGGGCCTCCTCCTGCAGTTCTGGTTGCATTTCTCCCCTCACATTTTTATTTTTGGGCGCCCAGTGTCCCGGGGCAATAAGGCCAGGGACCTCCTCGTCAACCTGCTCCTGGCATTAGCCAAATTGGCTATATATAAGTCCAGGAAGCAGTGTTTGATAGGGGGGGTTCCCTTGTCACCTGAGGCCATGTTCCGGGTGCTGGTGCGCTCCCGTATCCGGGCAGAGTACCACCTGGCTTTGTCCACTGGGGGAATGGATGAGTTTGTCTCCCAGTGGGCTTTAGATGGTGTGCTCTGCTCGGTATCCCCCCATCCGGTTTCTTTATCTCTCAACCTCCTAAAATGATTTTTCTTTAGTTTACAGAACAGTTTTTCTCATAATTTTAAAATACACTGTGCCAAGTTCAACCAATCCAATCTATTTGGGGTACCAATAGTCCGCATTTAAAAAAAACAAACTTTTATTTTCTTAAATCTAAGTGCATTTGCCTGACCGTCAATCAAAGTTCATTTGCTTGACCGTTAACCAGAGAGTGTGTCTTGCTTACAAGTATTGTGCCAGGTTCAACCAATCCAATCTAGTTGGGGTACCAACAGTCCACATTTAAAAAACCCAAACTTTTATTTTCTTAAATCTAAGTGCATTTGCCTGACCGTCAATCAAAGTTCATTTGCTTGACCGCTACCCATAGTGAGGCGGGTGATGATGATGACAATGCGTCCGTGGATGTCACGTGGGTGCCCGCTAGAAGAGAAGAAGAACAGGGGGAAAGTTTAGATGGGGAGACAGAGAGGAGGAGGACACGAGTAGGAAGCAGAGGGAGGTCATCGCAATGAGCTAGTGGCACAGTCAGACAGCATGCATCAGCACCCGGGGTCAGCCAGACAGCACGCCAATCAACGCATGCTGTTGCCACCACCAGAATGCCGTCACCGCAGAGCTCAGCAGTGTGGCATTTTTTTTGTGTGTCTGCCTCTGACAACAGTGATGCCATTTGCAACCTGTGCCAAAAGAAACTGTGTCTTGGGAAGTCCAACACCCACCTAGGTACAACTGCTTTGCAAAGGCACATGATGTCACATCACAAACGCCAATGGGATCAACACCTGAGTACAAGCAGCACACAAACTCAAAGCCGCCATCCTCCTCCTGGTCCAGCATCTTCATCCACATCAACCACTGCTGTCCTCCTTGCCCCCTCTCAACTCTCCACCACTCCGTCTCTTGCCTCTTGCTATTCCTGCTCATCTCCCCACAGTCAGGTGTCTGTCAATTGCATGTTTGAGCGTAAGAAGCCAATGCCACAAAGTCACTCCCTTGCCCGGCGTCTGACAGCTGGTTTGTCTGAACTCTTGGCCCGCCAGCTTTTACCATACAAGCTGGTGGAGTCTGAGGCGTTCAAAAAGTTTTTAGCGATTGGGATACCGCAGTGGAAGGTACCCGGCCGAAATTTCTTTGCCCAAAAGGCAATCCCCAACCTGTACTCAATTGTGCAAAAGGAAGTAATGGCATCTCTGGCACACAGTGTTGGGGCAAGGGTCCATCTGACCACTGATACCTGGTCTGCAAAGCATGGTCAGGGCAGGTATATCACCTACACTGCGCATTGGGCAAACCTGCTGACGCCTGCCAAGCATGGAATGCGTGGCAATGCAGAGGAGTTGGTGACACCGCCACGACTTGCAGGCAGGCCTGCTGCCACCTCCTCTACTCCTCCTACTCCATCCTCTTCCATAACCTCCTCAGCTGAGTCCTCTTCTGCTGCTGCATCTTGCTCCACATCAACGGCACCCCCCCAGCTCCCCAGATACTATTCCACATCGCGGATACGGCAGTGTCATGCCGTCTTGGGGTTGACTTGCCTCAAAGCAGAGAGTCACACCGGGCCAGCACTCCTGTCCGACCTGAACGCACAGGTGGATCAATGGCTGACTCCGCACCAACTAGAGATTGGCAAAGTGGTTTGTGACAATGGAAGAAATTTGTAGGCGGCATGGAATTTGGGCAAGTTGATGCATGTGCCGTGCATGGCACATGTGTGTAATCTGATCGTACAACACTTTGTCCATAAGTATCCAGGCTTACAGGACGTCCTGAAGCAGGCCAGGAAGGTGTGTGGCCATTTCAGGCATTCCTACACGGCCATGGCGCACTTTTCAGATATCCAGCGGCGAAACAACATGCCAGTGAGGCGCTTGATTTGTGACAGCCCCACACGTTGGAATTCAACACTCCTAATGTTCGACCGCCTGCTCCAACAAGAAAAAGCCATTAACGAGTATTTGAATGACCGGGGTGCTAGGACAGCCTCTGCGGAGCTGGGGATTTTTTTGCCACATCACTGGACGCTCATGCGCAATGCCTGTAGGCTCATGCGTCCTTTTGAGGAGGTGACAAACCTTGTCAGTCGCACCGAAGGCACCATCAGCGACATCATACCATTTGTTTATTCCTGGAGCGTGCCCTGCGAAGAGTGCTCGATCAGGCCGTAAATGAGCGTGACAAGGAAGAGGAAGAATTGTGGTCACCATCACCACCAGAAACAGCCTTATCAGCATTGCTTGCTGGACCTGCGGCAACGCTGGAAGAGGATTGTGAGGAAGAGGAGTCAGAGGAGGAATGTGGCTTTGAGGGGGAGGAGGAAGACCAATCACAACAGGCATCCCAGGGTGCTTGTTGTCACCTTTCTGGTAACCGTGATGTTGTACGTGGCTGGGGGGAAGAACATATCTTCAGCGAGATCACTGAGGACGAGGAACGGGACATGACTAGCTCGGCATCCAAACTTGTGCAAATGGGGTCTTTCATGCTGTCGTGCCTGTCGCAGGACCCTCGTATAAAAAGGCTGAAGGGGAACGACCTGTACTGGGTGTGCACGCTACTAGACCCCCGGTATAATCAGAAAGTGCCTGATTTGTTACCAAATTACCACAAGTCAGAAAGGATGCAGCAGGTCCAAAACAAATTAACAAGTATGCTTTACACAGCATATAAGTGTGATGTCACAGCACAAGGGCAATATAACAGGGGAAGAGGTGAAAGTAATCCACCTCCCACGATCACGCCGGCAAGGACAGGACGTTTAAAAGACGTGTTGTTGATGGAGGACATGCGGACCTTTTTCAGTCCTACGCATCGCATCAGCCCTTCGGGATCCACCCTCAGAGAACGACTTATACGACAGGTAGCAGACTACCTCGCCTTAACTGCAGATATCGACACTCTGAGGAGCGATGAACCCCTTGACTACTGGGTATGCAGGCTAGACCTGTGGCCTGAGCTATCCCAATTTGCAATTGAACTTCTGGCCTGCCCCGCTTCAAGTGTCCTGTCAGAAAGGACCTTCAGTGCAGCAGGAGGTTTTGTCACCAAGAAGAGAAGTCGCCTAGGGCAAAAAAGTCTAGATTGCCTCACCTTTATGAAGATGAATGAGGGATGGATCCCGAAGGGACTGACACTGGGCGATACATTCGACTGAAAAAGGCCTGATGAGAGTAGCTGCCTTCGGCTAAAACTGGTCCACACGCTGCTGTATGTTATGTGTGAATGCCGGATGACTTGCGTGACTTATCCGCCACCAACTAGGGTTCAAGAAGACGCAATGTTTTATGGCACTTTCTGCCTGGGGAACAAAGGTAAACTTTTCTGCCCACTGCAACAGCAGCGGCTGCAACAATAGCTAATTTTTGAATTTACATTTTTATGTCAGAAGGCGTACGGCATGTAATGAAAAAGAAAGCATATTGAACAGTCTTGCATAACACTACAGTTGTGCAAAAATACATATTTACAATGAAGACATTTTGTTAAAATTAGCTGGCTAGGCCTTCTTATTTTTACTTTTTTGGTTAATAAAATTTCTTTTTTGTTACTGTGATTTCAATTTTTAAGAGAAACCTAAGACATGGTAAAACAGACAATAGTAAAGAGTATATCAGCAGTTAACACCAAAGTCCTATTATCTATCATCACTCCAGCAGTAGCTTATTATTTACAATATCTAACCTGCTCAATCGCCCTTGGGTTACCCTAGGGCAGGCTTCAGTAGGCGACCTCTCCTTTCCTCGGATGATTTTGCCGCCGGTTGCTTCTGAAGGGTCTCCTCCAGGGCTCCCCCACTCCGGTCCTTCCCCGCGAGTCGCTTCAACCATTAACAAATGTTTTATTATATTAGGGGGGCACTAAATGGGGATGTTATCCAGGGATCCCAAATTGTCTGGAACTGGGTGATTCTTTCCAAGACTACATGGTTAAATCTCTCGTTGAGCAGTAAATAGTTGAAATTTTTTATTAATTCCTGAAAGTTTTAATTTGGGGTTTTACAACTACTGGCTATGTGTATTTTTTCTTTCAAAAAATATTTTATTAGGTCAATCTTAAACATTTTAGAAGCTAGTAAGAATGTTTCTTCCCATAGTCTTATGACTGCCGAACACTCCCACCAGACATGAATAAATGTAGCCTCATTACCACTGTTCCTAAAACATGAGCTGCTCCGTTTTGGATCCCATTTATTAGCTTAAAAGGAGTAATATATGTCCTGTGTAGGACCTTTATTGAAGTCTCAAGCAGACTATAATTTAAAGATCCCCTACTTAAGCCTTGCCAACTTTTATCCCATGTGCTGTCTGCCAACTCGTTGCCCAAATCCCTCTCCCAGGCTTTGGTATAGTCTGGTTTGTTTGCTCATGAGTTTTCATTAAATAGTTCATACATGAGGCTAATAATACCAGGCTGAAAGGGGAAATCCCTACATTTTTTGAGTAGCCAGGTGTTTCTTTGGGGGGTTCCCCTACCACTTATCGTATATATAAAATGATGCATCCTGCAAAAATTATAGTGTTCAGCCAGGGGTAAATTGTATCTATCTCTCACCCACTCAAAGGTCATTATTTTGTCATCATGCCACCATGGACCAACCCTTAGTAGGTTCTGAGACTTCCACCAACTGAGAGAGCTTTCCGGAAGATGTATCTTAAAGTGGGGATTGGGTACAATAGAGGTAAGATCTGATACCCGAGTGTCCAGTTTTTGTGTCCAGTTCATCTCCGTCCATATTTTTAATGAGTGCTTAATCAATGGGTTTTTCAAGTTTCTCAAAAAAGTATACAGGCCTGGAATCCATATTACTGTATCCCATGTATAAGGTGACATGCTTACATTTTCCATAAATACCCAGAGCGGCTGATGTGTTTTGGAGAATGCGCCAGAGGAATGAAAGCCAGCTGCGCTGCCTTGCAATACCGTTTGAGATTCGGGTCCCTACCCTCTTTTGGAAAGACTATGAGGTCGGCCTCATTCAATTAAGGGGGCATAGGTTCTCCATTTAGTATAGCGTTAAACAAAGATGTTAGGTGCGGGGGTAAGCAAGGGCTCAAATTTCTTATAGTACAGATAAGTAAAACCGTCTGGCCCTGGGGACTTGCCAAATTTAAGATCTTGGATTGTAGATTTAACTTCCTCTTGGGATATGTCTAGGTTCAAGCTGTCCAATTGAGGTACAGGTATTTTGTGGACTTCTTGCTGTAGTAGGAAGGACTCTATGTCAGATCCGCTGCAGCGGGATTGGGATGAATATATGGTCTGATAGAAGTTTTGAAATGTTTCTTGGATAGCATTGGGGCTAAAAGAGGTTTGACCATCAGGTAGTCTAAAGATACCATATATTATGTCCTCTCTTGGGGGGTAAAGACACTAATAATTCCTCCAATAAAATTCTGCTTTTTTTTTTGTGGGCAAGGTCCCTGGTTAGCCCCTTGGGTTATCTGTTAAAAAGAGTGGTGCAGAGACTGTGGGGGCTGTTAGCCTCCTTGTCCCCGTGTGGCCGTTTAGAATCCCTGCTGCTGCATGTTTCAGCTTTATTAAGGTGTAAGTGTACACCGTTTGACTCAAGTAGCTGCCTGTGCTGGGTCAGTTTGGCTTAATTGCTGGGCCCTTTTCCTGCCAAGATGGCGACCGTCAGTCCATGGGCCTCTATGTCCCCTTCACTACCTTTGTCCCCGCTTGTGTGCTTATTTGGGATGGCCCCCCTTTATATCTCCGGCCCGTGGCCTTGTAAGGGTCGCCCCCTCAATCTCTGAGTGTGGATATGCAGGGATGGGGCGTTGAATCAGGTCTACCTTCTTCTCTGCTCGCTGCAAGATCAACAATACCTAATTTTTCAGGCATGTGTACATGCCTAATTTTTCTGGCCTCTGGTGCTGCACTGTGGCTTCAACAACCAAACCCCCAAAAAAGGCACATAACAGGGATTAAACTGATAGGAGTAGTACTACTTAACACACCACTCATATCTGCTGTAACAGTAGTGTACATTTAAAACAAAAAAAAAAATTCTACTGTAATAGATTGCATAGCAGTTAGTTGCCTGCAAGTGTGTGTGTCAGACCTACAGCGTCTACTCTCCCAACTTCTGCAAGTGTACAGTGCCACTCATATCTGTTGTCACAGTAGCTTGGACGCATAGTACCGATCTGTCAAAACCTGTAATGATGAATGAGGTCTAGAGTAGCCTGGTTCCCTTATCCTCTACAGGTTGAGACCTAATGTTTGGGTGAATCCAGACCAACACATGAGTTCAAGCAGCACACAAACTCAAAGCCGCCATCCTCCTCCTGGTCCAGCATCATAAGCCACATCAACCACTGCTGTCCTCCTTGCCTCCTCTCAACCATCCACCACTCCGTCTCTCGCCTTGAGCAGTTCCTGCTTATCTGCCCATAGTCAGGTGCCTGTAAAGGACATGTTTGAGCGTAAGAAGCTAATGTCACAAAGTGCCCCAAAATTGAAGTGATACCACCAACAAAGCATCTTTTTCCATCTCCTGGTTCTAAAAATCCAGGCCTTTTACACGCCCCCTGATAGGTGACGTAACAAGTATTAAACTGATAAGAGTAGTACTTACAAACACGCCACTCCTATCTGGTGGCACCTTTGACTGCACGTGCCGTGCCCCAAAATTGAAGTGATACGACCAACAAAGCATCTTTTTCCATCTCCTGGTTCTAAAAATCCAGGCCTTATACACGCCCCCTGATAGGTGCTGTAACAGGTGTTAAACTGATAAGAGTAGTACTTACAAACACGCCACTCCTATCTGGTGGCACCTTTGACTGCACGTGCCGTGCCCCAAAATTGAAGTGATACGACCAACAAAGCATCTTTTTCCATCTCCCGGTTCTAAAAATCCAGGCCTTATACACGCCCCCTGGTAGGTGACGTAACAAGTATTAAACTGATAAGAGTAGTACTTACAAACACGCCACTCCTATCTGGTGGCACCTTTGACTGCACGTGCCGTGCCCCAAAATTGAAGTGATACGACCAACAAAGCATCTTTTTCCATCTCCCGGTTCTAAAAATCCAGGCCTTATACACGCCCCCTGATATGTGCTGTAACAGGTTTTAAACTGATAAGAGTAGTACTACTTAACACACCTTATAATAATGCAGAGAGAGGCAATGCAGTGAGTGGAGTCTGAAGAAGAGGAGTCAGAGGAGGAAGGTGGCTTTGAGGAGGTGGAAGACCAAACACAGCAGGCGTCCCAGGGGGCTTGTTGTCACCTTTCATGGACCCTTGGTGTTGTACGTGGCTGGGTGGAGGCAGAAACCTTCAATGACATCAGTGAGGACAAGGAACGGGACATGGCTAGCTTGGTATCCAACCTTGTGCAAAAGGGGAGTTTGCGGTTGTGCAAATGGACTGTTTGTGGTTGTTTGCGGTGCGTTAAACGGGGAGTTTGGTCTGTCACTGTGAAGCGGGCCTAACCCTTACACTACCTGATCGATACAACATCATACCTGATGTTTTAAAGCACGTTATTCCAAACAATTTAGGAATGTTAGGTAATTTATACCCTTTATGGCTTAAAACCAGACTCTGCATCAACTATGTAATTTTCCATGGGAGTTTTGCCATGGATCCCCCTCCGGCATGCCACAGTCCAGGTGTTAGTCCCGTTGAAACAACTTTCCCATCACTATTGTGGCCTGAAAGAGTCCCTGTGGGTTTTAAAATTCGCCTGCCCATTGAAGTCTATGGCGGTTCGCCGATGTTCGCCGGTTCGCGAACATTTGCGGCGGTTCGCGTTCGCGGTTCGCGAACCGAAAACTTTATGTTCGCGACATCACTATATATAAACCATCCTTAATTAACTTTATTTATACAAAATCACACCGCTCTTAAACCAAAGGACTCCAATACGGCAAGAGGAAGCACCACACATTTGTTCAATCACCAATCTAAAGTGGGACATATAAAGTGAAAAAACAGACCTATGACCCACAGTCACACCTCACATCCAAATTTGTTAGATGTGAATATCTCTGTACTCAATATAAAAAAGTTTCAGGAGACAGAGGACTAATAGATAACTTGTGCATGGTGCAACTGTAGTCAAGCACCCAAGAAATACATTTGCTATTACATTCTATAGTAATAATTTTTTTGTGATTATTAATCACATCCTGAGAGCTACATGATGGGGTGTTTGTAGTTATCAGTGGAGAGAGGGTGGGAGGAGGGAACAGTCAGAAGCCCAGAGCCTTTTTTTGATTATTGGATAGGATTGACACTACACCCCCTACCCTTTCCACGCCCAGAAGTAGGATGTTTCATCAAAGGATGCAGTTACAACTCTCCAGAAATGTAAATTCCCCTCTCACAAAGATTTCCTCCATTGTATTATGGTTTTGCAGAAGCATGAATACTTTTGATCTGCTTAATTATGTTCTTAGTAAAATTCAAACATATATTTTTTTATTGTGCAATGGTGCTTTAATTGTAGACCTTTTTCACAACTGGTGTGTTGAGCAATTATGAAGATTACATAAGAAAAGGGAGAGTACGTATACATATAAGAGAGAGTAACTACATGTGTACACAGATGAGTAAGTGCTTGAAAGAGTGTGTATGTGAGAGAGTATGAATAATAAATAAAGCAAAGATAGGCATGGAAATAAAAAAATAGGTAAATTAAAGGGCAGACTAGATAGGCCACAATCCAACTAGTTAATTCAGTTACATTTGAACCAAACAAATATAATTTGATTAATCCCAGCATGTACATTTTAATGTGGCACACACTGTTATATATGTGATATAAATTTAAGGATGAGAAATGCACAATGGATTAATTTGCATCTCTCCAACTGGTTACCCAGAGTGCAGTGCAATAACTGTATTTCTTGGAATTCTGAACAAGACACAAGGTGTCACACCCAGGGAGACCCATTGGACTTTGGAGACTACAGACTACTAGCGGCTCGGGAAGCCACAGTATACAATAGAACCACGTCTCCCCCTTTTTCTTAAAATCAACGCTTAAATACTTAGGTATATAGACAATTACCACCATTTAATATTGCATAGAATATCATAGGAGTCATTTTGCTGTTGCCATGTTGTCCCAAGATAGATAATGTTGCTACTGATGTTTGTTTGTAACAGTCAAATTATGTATTATGGGCAATGTTTTACTGCCAGCCAGCCTGTTTGGGATGAGCCATGTTATACTGGTGATGTTAATGTGTGATGTTCAGTTATGGTTGTGTGGGTAAACCACGGTGTTCAGGGAGGAGGCCATAAAAGAGTTATTGTATTATTTTGCACAATTATTGATGTAAAGATGGTACCCAGGCATGTTTGGTATTGAAATGCTGCATTTTTCCCAGGGAGTTAAATGGAATGTGTTACAGTGAGGTCCCTGGGGTGAAGGAGGTCCAGTTGTGAAGTTTGCCTGTTGGGGGGACAGAAGTTGGTCAGGCAAGTAGTGGGGTGGTACCTGGACACTTTGTTTGTGGAGAGTGGTTACAATGTTACCCTCCTCCTGACAGAGGAATGCCACTCCTAACATTGATGTTTACATGTTTCCTTGTCCTGGACAAACAGGCATCAAAAGACTCCCTGCCAAGTACACAGAGCTGGAGGGAAATTCCGAATATGGGCCACCTCCCAAGGGTAAAGTGTGATGATAAGACATGCTCCGACTGGGTGTGCATAAATACTGTACCAAATAAATAAAGTGAGTGGTCAGTTTGGATAGACATAATTTATGTGTATTATTAATTCTTGGGAAAGCTTAATCCTATACATTGGAGTTATTGACACTGCATCTGACTGGAGTTACAGTCAGTGACTCTGCTATCCTAGTTCTGGTGGTCCCTTGGTCCTGTTCGGTGATTGAATGCCGGTCTGGGTTTATTCCTGCTAGCAGGGATATCTACAAGAAGAAGATAGGCTGGTGAGGTCTGAACCAGGCTCTGGGCCAGCCCAACTGAAGAAGTGCATTGTGACACAAGGAAATATGTTTTTGTTTTGTTTTTTAAACATTCAAGTGTGAACACAAATGTACTATTTATTCACTTTGATAAATATATATAAAATATGAATTTGGATATAAAAATATGAATATATAACTTAATCCATAGAAGCAACAGAACATATATTGGATTGTTAACTCAATTATTATAGCACTGCTCAGTATTCTGTAATTGCCAATTGTGTACACAACATGTAATGAACTGTGTATATATAAAAATTAAGTACCACTTAAACAAAAGTAAATGTAACCAAGATACAGAGGCTAATACATAAAAGTTAAATTCATGGTCTATTAGCAGAGAGCTTTTAGCTGTACCAGCCATGGTCTCAATGAATTTCTTCTTTGTCACTTTTCAGTGAGCGATACAAAATTGTTGAGGCATTTTATTATAAAGAGTCTCTGTATGTACTAAAAATTTAATCAACAGCCAATATCGCCTGGCACAATATTATCGGATACTGGCTATGGCTTGGTAATCCAAGAATAATGGCAGTATTCCTCATTTATTACAATGTAAATTACTGTAAAAGTTAAATGTATAAGTCATATGTGGCATCTTTCACAATATTATTATCATAATAAAACTCACAACTTAACTTTCATAATAAGTTCAGTATGATAATAGTAAACTTGATACGTCTATTCTAATAACATTCTCACAAAGCTAAAAAGTGTATATATATATATATATATATATATATATATATATATATATATATAATTTAACAAATAGTTACCGTATTCTAAGTACACCTACATTTCTCGAACAGACCAGTAGACCTGTTTGTGTGTATTACCAGCGCCTTAGGTACAATCTACCATAAACAGCATTAGATAAACCCGTGATAACTTTTATTCTAATAGTTTATGTGCCTGGCTTCACCACTTTTCGGCTGGATCAGCCTTGTAAGACATTGGCTTCAAATCACAATATTAATTTTGCAGTCTTGATTAAACTTATACAGGATTTATATCGTATTCAGTTCATTAAGTTTGCCGTATGTAAAAACTAGTTATTTTTATTTATATTCCCAACGTGTGTCTATAGATAACTGACTTATTGCCTTGACTCTTTATAATTATTCCTCAGAACAGTTTGAGCAGTTTGGGCAGGAAAAACACATTAAAAAAGATGATACACAATGCACGCCTATTCTGTGACACCTGATAATAGACTACGGAGCAGTAAATTGAAGTGGCGCAGTTATCTTATGTTCCTGAAGATATGAACACCTCTCTATTGTTGCATTTTTAATCTTTCCATGCGTGGTTCGCTATTCATTACAAAACAGCATAGATACTGCCATTGTACAAGAAAAATGAATGGATGATTAGAGTGTGTAGTAATCATCCTCTTGATCAGTTCCTTTTGTTCCATCCCAAGACATTATACTTCACTTACATTAAAGATCAAATGCAAGGTTAATTTTCAACTTATTCGGAACAAATATGGTGAAGGATCCTACTTTCTACAACTTAATGATTCAGCTGTTCAGATTTTTTAGTTTTTATCTGCATTTAACCCCAAAGTCAACCAGTTGGAGAGTCTCATCAGTTTTCTAAAATTCCAAGATTTGTCTTATTACATATATGTACAAATGAAAAGATAATATTTAGGGATCTGAGCGGTGAAAATGGCAAACACGAAATAATCACTATAATAGTTGTCATATTGTGTAATGCTCCCGCCGCGCATATGCATTGGCAGAGGGAGGTTACACACTATGTGACGCGAATGCATAATGCGCCGCGTCAGGAGGGAGAGATGGGGAGATGGCGGAGAGACAGAGAAGAGGGGGAAAGATAGGGGAAAGGGTGGGAGAGAGACATGGAGGGAGAGAGACAAGGGGGGGAGAGACATGGGGGGAAACATGGAGGGGAGAGACTTGGGCAGAGAGACATGCGGGAGAGAGACGGGAGGGAGAGGGGGAAGAAACACATGGGAGGGGGGGGGGGGTTGGAATGAACACAGGGGAGGGAGGAGGGGGAAGGGACACAAGGAGAGGGAGAGGTGGGAGGGAAAGAGACACAGGGGAGGGAGTGGAAAGAGACACAGGGAAGGGAGATGAGGAAGAGACACAGGTAGGGCAGGAAGAGACACAGGGGAGGGAGAGCGGGTGGGAGAGACACAGGGGGAGGGGGGAAGAGACACAGGGAGGGAGATGGAGAGGGAAGAGACACAGGGGAGGGGGGAAGAGGCATAGGGGAAGGAGGGGGGAGAGGAGGGAAAGAGACACGGGGGAGGGGGGAGGACACATCAAATATTATCCAATAATTTTTGAGGGGCAAGTTACTAGTTAATATAAAAGAATAAAAACATAACATCCCCAAAATTGGATTTATTTTTAAATGACACAGACTAGGATTCAAATATGGTATAATTTAAAAGTATAGTTAACAACAAGTATTTTATCAATTGAAAGTTATTTAAAAAAAAAAAAAACAGACTTCCTATCTTTGTTAATCATTGTATTTAAATACTGATGAGCCCCTGAGAAAAAGTTTTTGGTGCAATCGGCTACACAAGGAGACTCGGCACGCCAAGATTACTGTTTATAACATAACACAGTGAATGGGGCTTATCAGTAATTAAATGCCATTAAAAACTTTTCAACCTACTTTTGTGAATGGATCAAAAATTCTCAAAATGACCTTATTTTACTGTACTAAAAAGCATTTTAATAATATTCAATTGATAGTGTACTTGTTATTACTTATAGTTTAGAAATATACAATATTTATTTAGTTGTGCCACTATAAGTTTAAATCTGTGTAGTATCTCCTGTGTCAAAATTAGACCATTCCTGTAAGCCGGCCAAAATCTTATCTGGTCTAAATTGTCTACGTTGAGCATAAGTCTTATGGCAAGCTCCAAAGCTTTAGTCTTCAAAAAAAAATCATTTTAAGGACTAAAGCTTAAGATGGAAAAGAAAAATGGAAGAAAGCCGGGAGACAGCAAAAAAATAAAAAAATCTTTATGTAAAAAATAATTTTATTTCCGGATACTGAAAATCAACAATGTGATGGTACACGTTGCTGCTCTGTTGTGGATAATCTTCTCTTGGATCTCAACTCTTCTGAACAGCAGGAATGTTTATTGAATAACCCAAATGAAAGCCAGTGGGTAGTCTTAATGACTTGAGAACCATTTCCCCTGCCTTTCACCGGCGTACAGCCAAGACTTATGGCCATGCCCATTTCCCACAGCGACATAGCAATAAGTTATACATTTGTGGAATAAAAATAATTTTCTGCAATAATATAGAACCAGTTGATGACAATATGGTAGGGAAGGAATAACTACGTACAGCAATGGGCAGCAATATATTTGCAGGTTATATTCTTCTTCTCTATTTATCGCGTGATACAACTGTTGAGTTAGTTATATTAACATACTAAAATATTAATGTGTAGATTCACCCCATTTCTACCCACCCCATGAGCTGGGGTACAATGTTATCAGGACTGGTTAGCCCCACCACAAAACAGCATAGTGTGAATTTGTGGGAAAGGGGCGCTTACAACAACACAAATAATCTTTGGTTTCTTATGCATTAAACAGTAGCAGAATCCAAACGATTTTAGCAAACCCATCAAGTGACCCATTAATTGTATATGTTGTGCATATGTTTTGTACATTTGATTTTTATTTATCTTTTTTTTATTTCAGATTTATTTTATGACATTTAAAATGTTGTTTTTGTTTACCTATATAAAGCTTCCAGTTTTTTTGATTGCTTGCAATAGTTGTTTACAACTTTGAGCATAATTTTTATTGTTTGTAATTTGAAACCTAATATTTTCTGCGCATGCCTAGATGCAAGAAACGCACATCAATAAATGCAAACACTACCCTGTAAGATGATCATGCCCACTTATATCATGTATGTCTCCAGGGTCACTAGAGGAATCAAAAGGTATTTATGTGTTATAATTATACTAGCGACTTGCCCGCCAAAAAAAGACGGCAATAAAATTGTAAAGCAGATAAAGGGGAAACCGTTTGTGTAGCTGGGTACTTCCGCATTCTGTAAGTTAGTGTTGTGAAATGGCGGCGAATGTGTATGTGGTAGGCGGGTGTGGATGATTTAGCGTCCTTGGTAATTATGTATGTTGTAGGTCGTGTGGTGTTTTGCTGCTTTAGGGTCCTGTAGCCTTTTTTTCGAGTGTCTAAACTTTGTAAATTTGACTGAAATCGAGGTGTAACCTGTTTTCCAGACGTCCTGGGTGTCCCCCCTTGCTGTGGGCAAGGTTTTTATTTTATTTTTGTGTGTATTTTGTGCTTTTGTAATGTTTTCCGCTGTGCGAGGGGTTGTCCGTTAAGGTCGTATGTTTGCAAGTCTGTAATGTATTTGCTTCTAAGTCCCGCGGCTCGTATTTTTTTGTGTAAGTCCGTATTTGGTCATTGCGTGTTTTGTGTTTTTTGTCAAAGTCCCACTTCTGTGGGTGTTTGTAACCGGTTGTGAGGCGCCGTAGAGCCTCCACCTCCGCAAATGCGGCCCCTCGCTTCGCGTCGGTGCGCATTTGCAGCCAGAAAGTCGTAGAGGGTCATAGGGATGAGCGCCTATGGAGCTCATCTCCACCAGCGCAAGGACCTAAAGTATTTTTTCAACCTATGTAACTATTTAACTATATATTTGTAATGCAACAGCATATTCCCTAGCAATATACAAGGGTTGAGTACAAAGAAAAATACAATATTAACACATAGCAAAAAGCTGAAAATCTTATGTACTTGGTGCTTTTTCCCAAAGCACCTTACAACATTGAAAACTCACAAACTTACAATCTGAAGGAAGTGCAAGAGGCAGAGGCCTGGACAAGAATAACAGATAAGGATTTGGACAAAGCCGGGAAGGGAGTGAAAGTTGGAAGTGATAAGGGTTAAAAAGAGAAGAGAAAACAAATCTGTTGGTGTACCGTTAACCTGGAAAAATTGCACGGAAACGTATCCATGCCTTAGTGAACCATTGGATTTAAAAAGAGCTGAAAGTGCTTGATAACTGCAGTATAACCCTAGAGGGGCATTGCCACCACAGGGTGAGACCAGCAGAATGTAATCCTAATTAACACCTTAAAACCGCTAATTAATATTCAGGATCAATTCATATTATAAGAATATAGCAGAAACGATGTTGATTATCTCAGGAATAATTTGCTTCAAAAACGTTTTTTCATGCATTAAAAATAATTAAAAAAATATTTTTTTTTCTAATTTGGTGTAAATAGCAGAACTATGACAGTTAATAGGACATTCCTGGCATCCTTGCTGTTCAGTGCATGGTGGAGTTGAGTATAAAAAAGGCTCCAGGGAATTTTTCACTCCTGTATGCACATTCTCATGGAGTATGTCCTACGTCCAGTAAACAAACAAGATATAGAAACCAGACTCATATAATGTTGATGCTATATAATCTCTGAAAGATGTTCTGTATGTCATTACCTAGATACCGAATTTAAGAACCACTGATTATAAACCATCATTTGCCTGTCAGGGCTGTGGGAAGTATTCTCACCTTCTAGGCTAAGTAATTCACTGCATTATAGACCTGGTTGTTTTACTGCACTGTAATACTGGATACATTATATTTGTGGGTCACCTCTTTATATAGTGACTATATTAGTTAAACATGCCTGATATTTCTTTGTTTTTATTTTATAAACAGTTTTGTGGTAAATCATGGTATATTATGTGGCCTGGTCTATGGCGGTGTAATCAAATTATTGTTTGCAGAAGATGATCTAGGAGGGATCTGGCACAATGCTTCAAAATGGGATAATTTATCGTCTTTTTTTTTTGTTTTTTTTTACTTCAGTTTCTACAAATAACAAACAGATATTACAAAATTATACAAAACACAAATATACCAATACAAGATATATTACAGTCATACAAAAACTAAAAAAAAAAAAGGGTTATGTCTTATGAGTTTAAAGAATGGAAATATTTATCCCAAATCAGCCAACTGTTAAACCTGGATAAAACAATGTCTATGTCATATAGATTCCTTTCTAATTCTCTGTTCTTTTTGAGAATTGTTAATACTTCAGTGATGGAATAAGGCCATTCAGTGATGGAATAAGGCCTGGTCTATGGCGGTGTAATCAAATTATTGTTTGCAGAAGATGATCTAGGAGGGATCTGGCACAATGCTTCAAAATGGGATCATTTATCATTGATGGCCTCCTGTGAAGAGATGCAAACAACTAGCTTACGAAATAGTGACATATTATACAACAGCTCTGAATAATTAGGTTTATTTGACCTTCTGATCTAGTGATCTTAATTATGTTACCAAGTAAAAATGTTAATTGCATCAATGTTTAATTACTGTGTATTAATGTGTGTAGTTACTTTGTGTTAGTGTCTAAAGTCACCATTACAATATGATGTACCCTATTCAAAAAATACAATTTCCTGATATAGACAAAAGTGGTAAATTGTTTTTTTGGAGGACATATCCGTGCTCTGTTTGTGGCTGTCTGATCATATTAATGGCTACCAAATTTCTGCTGTCTGTTCCAGCTGGTGAGGTATGGAAAGGAGGCCTGTGCATGGATGGAAAGTTGGCCTCCTATTGGGACATTATCCATGATTAATTCTAGCGTCTTTTTAACATGCTATGCTTTGTATTTGTGTTACCAAAATGGATATACAATTCTAAAAACGCATCACTTAATATACAGTAAATCTGTCAGTGGCTGCATTTATATTCTTTGAGAGAAAAAAAGGTGAAAAGTGTCACTTGCAATTATGCACAAAGAGATTTGTGATGAATTATAAAGTCATAAATGGCAATTAGGTGACAGCGTATGACCTTGGATATTTTCATGGACACTCCGGCAGAACAACCTGGAATTAACCATAACATCATGCATGATTTCCAGTTCTTCCATATGCGCCTTTATCCATGATAACATCTTCAGGTAACAAACATATAAAACTGCTGACACCAGCAGTAGAGCAGCTGGTGAATGGCGGGCCCCAGTGCAAGGTAATTTGGAGACCCCTTTACAATTAATCTCAATTATATGTATACACGAAAAAATCTGCCCCGTTGCCACCCCTAAGAAAAGAGTTGCCTTTTACCCATGTTGGTGCCGGTAGCAGTGGACCCTTATCCTGCAGCGAGCTATTTAGGGACACAGCAAAGGAACTTTATAGCTTGGGGTATACAACAATTATCTCAATGAGAGTTTGCATTTTATAATCACTAGGACACCATTTGTGCTCAAATTGAGCACAAGTTAAAGCTCAGGCAATTTTAGTGGTCCCATTTTTATATTTCTATTTTAAAAATAATAACTTTTAAGAAAAGCTTTTTTTTCTCAGCAGGCATAATAACTTTTGTTCAAAACCAGTAGAGATTGTAAATTGGTCTATAAACAATGTGCCTTATTCAATTTGCTGCAATTACAGATTCAATTGAACAAGCCCGCAGTTACCTGGTCGAAAGTCAAAACGTAAACCATGCAATCGTATGTAGCATTTCAGAGCGTGATCATGATCAATTAAGCAAGGCCGTAACTACCGATTTAGAAACAGCAAATAGTAAATGAGACCGCCATCATAACGTCAGTAAAACATGTAGGTTACACATCAATCAATTAGCGTTTAGGGGTCTGATATGCGATCAGACTCGCAATCCGGCAATGTACAAAATAATAAAAAGTGAATGAAGAAAATGTTCTAATCCATGTGGGTGGCCTGATATGTATTAACTCCTTGATTTCTGAGAGTGATATAACACCGAAATTGCACATACATTTTTTTATTTTTGATTGCTGATTTGCGGGCTTGAGGCTGTTGTGCAATTAATTGTAATGGCTATCATCGCATACCCCGTTATTTACAGTGCAGTAGTGATTTTTTATATATTAAAATTTGCGCGCTTGAGGAATTGTAGCAATTGAATAGCAATTTGCGATTTTAGCGATTGCAACTCTTGCGGGCTTGAAAGATCAAAGGCTTAGCTGGGCTGTAAGTTATGGTTTTGACAACTGCAGGGATTTTCAGCCTGTAACTCGTAGATCATTTGTGGCTCGCTAAAATATGCCAATTGAACAGCAAAATAGTTTACCTTTTTAGTTTACCGATGTTGATTATCTCAGGAATAATTTGCTTCAAAAACGTTTTTTCATGCATTAAAAATAATTAAAAAAATATTTTTTTTTCTAATTTGGTGTAAATAGCAGAACTATGACAGTTAATAGGACATTCCTGGCATCCTTGCTGTTCAGTGCATGGTGGAGTTGAGTATAAAAAAGGCTCCAGGGAATTTTTCACTCCTGTATGCACATTCTCATGGAGTATGTCCTACGTCCAGTAAACAAACAAGATATAGAAACCAGACTCATATAATGTTGATGCTATATAATCTCTGAAAGATGTTCTGTATGTCATTACCTAGATACCGAATTTAAGAACCACTGATTATAAACCATCATTTGCCTGTCAGGGCTGTGGGAAGTATTCTCACCTTCTAGGCTAAGTAATTCACTGCATTATAGACCTGGTTGTTTTACTGCACTGTAATACTGGATACATTATATTTGTGGGTCACCTCTTTATATAGTGACTATATTAGTTAAACATGCCTGATATTTCTTTGTTTTTATTTTATAAACAGTTTTGTGGTAAATCATGGTATATTATGTGGCCTGGTCTATGGCGGTGTAATCAAATTATTGTTTGCAGAAGATGATCTAGGAGGGATCTGGCACAATGCTTCAAAATGGGATAATTTATCGTCTTTTTTTTTTGTTTTTTTTTACTTCAGTTTCTACAAATAACAAACAGATATTACAAAATTATACAAAACACAAATATACCAATACAAGATATATTACAGTCATACAAAAACTAAAAAAAAAAAAGGGTTATGTCTTATGAGTTTAAAGAATGGAAATATTTATCCCAAATCAGCCAACTGTTAAACCTGGATAAAACAATGTCTATGTCATATAGATTCCTTTCTAATTCTCTGTTCTTTTTGAGAATTGTTAATACTTCAGTGATGGAATAAGGCCATTCAGTGATGGAATAAGGCCTGGTCTATGGCGGTGTAATCAAATTATTGTTTGCAGAAGATGATCTAGGAGGGATCTGGCACAATGCTTCAAAATGGGATCATTTATCATTGATGGCCTCCTGTGAAGAGATGCAAACAACTAGCTTACGAAATAGTGACATATTATACAACAGCTCTGAATAATTAGGTTTATTTGACCTTCTGATCTAGTGATCTTAATTATGTTACCAAGTAAAAATGTTAATTGCATCAATGTTTAATTACTGTGTATTAATGTGTGTAGTTACTTTGTGTTAGTGTCTAAAGTCACCATTACAATATGATGTACCCTATTCAAAAAATACAATTTCCTGATATAGACAAAAGTGGTAAATTGTTTTTTTGGAGGACATATCCGTGCTCTGTTTGTGGCTGTCTGATCATATTAATGGCTACCAAATTTCTGCTGTCTGTTCCAGCTGGTGAGGTATGGAAAGGAGGCCTGTGCATGGATGGAAAGTTGGCCTCCTATTGGGACATTATCCATGATTAATTCTAGCGTCTTTTTAACATGCTATGCTTTGTATTTGTGTTACCAAAATGGATATACAATTCTAAAAACGCATCACTTAATATACAGTAAATCTGTCAGTGGCTGCATTTATATTCTTTGAGAGAAAAAAAGGTGAAAAGTGTCACTTGCAATTATGCACAAAGAGATTTGTGATGAATTATAAAGTCATAAATGGCAATTAGGTGACAGCGTATGACCTTGGATATTTTCATGGACACTCCGGCAGAACAACCTGGAATTAACCATAACATCATGCATGATTTCCAGTTCTTCCATATGCGCCTTTATCCATGATAACATCTTCAGGTAACAAACATATAAAACTGCTGACACCAGCAGTAGAGCAGCTGGTGAATGGCGGGCCCCAGTGCAAGGTAATTTGGAGACCCCTTTACAATTAATCTCAATTATATGTATACACGAAAAAATCTGCCCCGTTGCCACCCCTAAGAAAAGAGTTGCCTTTTACCCATGTTGGTGCCGGTAGCAGTGGACCCTTATCCTGCAGCGAGCTATTTAGGGACACAGCAAAGGAACTTTATAGCTTGGGGTATACAACAATTATCTCAATGAGAGTTTGCATTTTATAATCACTAGGACACCATTTGTGCTCAAATTGAGCACAAGTTAAAGCTCAGGCAATTTTAGTGGTCCCATTTTTATATTTCTATTTTAAAAATAATAACTTTTAAGAAAAGCTTTTTTTTCTCAGCAGGCATAATAACTTTTGTTCAAAACCAGTAGAGATTGTAAATTGGTCTATAAACAATGTGCCTTATTCAATTTGCTGCAATTACAGATTCAATTGAACAAGCCCGCAGTTACCTGGTCGAAAGTCAAAACGTAAACCATGCAATCGTATGTAGCATTTCAGAGCGTGATCATGATCAATTAAGCAAGGCCGTAACTACCGATTTAGAAACAGCAAATAGTAAATGAGACCGCCATCATAACGTCAGTAAAACATGTAGGTTACACATCAATCAATTAGCGTTTAGGGGTCTGATATGCGATCAGACTCGCAATCCGGCAATGTACAAAATAATAAAAAGTGAATGAAGAAAATGTTCTAATCCATGTGGGTGGCCTGATATGTATTAACTCCTTGATTTCTGAGAGTGATATAACACCGAAATTGCACATACATTTTTTTATTTTTGATTGCTGATTTGCGGGCTTGAGGCTGTTGTGCAATTAATTGTAATGGCTATCATCGCATACCCCGTTATTTACAGTGCAGTAGTGATTTTTTATATATTAAAATTTGCGCGCTTGAGGAATTGTAGCAATTGAATAGCAATTTGCGATTTTAGCGATTGCAACTCTTGCGGGCTTGAAAGATCAAAGGCTTAGCTGGGCTGTAAGTTATGGTTTTGACAACTGCAGGGATTTTCAGCCTGTAACTCGTAGATCATTTGTGGCTCGCTAAAATATGCCAATTGAACAGCAAAATAGTTTACCTTACGGGCTCTCATAAACAACAATATCTCAATTGAATCAAGGCCCGTATATCTTATATGGGGTAATATGAGCTGTATCCATTATTATAGACACAACAAAGTAACACAACATTTAAGGGACACAGCAAAGTTCCCAATATATGGTACAATATAAAATCTTTACCAATAAATAAGAATATCTGCCACTATTAAAAATAGTAAAACATAGTAGTAGTTGCAATTGTTAGAGTTCTTCCAGATATTCCTACCTGGCCCTGACTCCTATCTTGGGTCGTTAACTTGCACATTGGGGCAGGTGGTACTTTTAAAGGGTCATAGCAATTCTAAGCATATGAGATTATTCTGATACAACCAACTAGACATGCTCTTTCTGACAAATTGTGTAATGAAAGTTTTTTGTCCGTTTATATAAACGTATGAATTACATTTGTTGCTGCTGCTAACCAGGAGACCGCCATATTGTGCCAGATACATTATACATTTAGAAGGGCTATGACTTGTTTTACCACTACAATTTGCTCTAGATAACTTCAAAAACATGACTGGTATTGAATAAACAGGAATATATTTTATATTATATTTATATTTAAAGAGGCATGAGACTGGAGTCATATCCCCCTTACCCTACAAAGCAGGCTATAGGTAATCTGGTCTGCATAAATAATGCAATATATGATGATTTATTTGTCTTCTGGGCAAGGGAGTCCATGATGTTTTTAAATGATATTTCTTGGGTTAAGCCTCTTTCTGCTGCTTTTTAATTTTAATTTTAATTAATGGTACCATAAAAAATAGATTTAAATTGTAGAGCACTCACACTCGCCTTTTAAAAGGAAAACTGCACTTAAAGAAACATTTTGTGTCAAGTATTAACATTATTAGCAGCTTTGAAGGCCATGGAGATAAAACTTTTGTTTTTGAGAAAAGAACTGTTGACGTCTCTATTTAGGAGTCCCGGAAACCATTTTGTATTTATGTGACATTGAGAGAAATGGGTGGTGGAGGTGTAGGTGGAGGGGCGGAGGGAGAACTCAAGATCCATTGATCACTGGATAAGATTGAAAGTGACACCACATCCTTTCCCTCTAGCTGGCACAGCCGTAGATACCTTGCATCATTTACTCCCACTATAGCTCTCCAGTACTGTAAGGACTTCTCTCTCTCTCTCACACATCTTCAAGCAATGTGTCATGAATCCCAGTTTTTCAGAGACCTCAAAAAAAAAAAATTCCAGTAAAAATGAGCTACATGACTTTTTCCTGCTTAATAATGATCTTAGTCAGACTCAAAGTATATTTGTTTTTTTATTGTGCAGCGGTTCTTTAAGAAAGATGGGGATATAGAGCACACACAGAGGCCCGGACAATTTAGTTACATTTTCTCTGAATCCTGAGATTTAAGGAGTAATCTTGAGCTTCATGGTAAAGCTGTGCATGTTGTCAGGTTCAACAATTTGTAATAGGCTGTTTTTGAAAGTCAAAACTGCTAAAAAGAGAACTTCTATATAAAACACTTTTTATATGAAATATTGCAATTATAAAAGTTCAAATATATCTGTCTAAGTTTTTTTTTTTTTTTTTTTTTTTATTTAGGAAGAAAGTGGTTTACATATCCATAAAGAAAAAAAAAAATAATAATGAATAGTATAAACTCCATACACACTTATATTAAAATATGTATCCAAATAAATATAATAATAAAAATAAAAGTAAATCAAAATATAATTTTTCAAATGAAACATTTATCAACTGAAAACTAAAAAAAAGGGAAAAGGATAGGGGAAAAAAGTAGGTGGATAACAGTATCAAAAATAAAGGCACACAGAATTAGGTATTCATAGAAACATGGAGGTATATATTCATGGAGGAGTTAGGCGTTGCTCTGTGGATCTCTGCATTGCACTGTCGCTGGCTTGAAGGGTAACATAGGTTTAAAAATCATACCCAAATGTAGTGTTTCTTTTGGTAGGTATATTGCGCTTCTGTAGGCACCTACAGGGTGTGGAATTATTATTATTTTTTTTAATAAAATACATCTGTATGTGTGTAAAATGACCCCATGTAATGTGCGTGTCTGATACAAGCACTGGGTGTTAGATTAGAGAAGGGGAAACACAGGGAAACTTAGGTATTCCTTTAGGTGCTGTGTGAGGAAATAATGAAGATTATGTTATATATATCTAGCTGGGCAACTCCTCCAGGCACTAATATACATATATCTTCTGCACTTGCAATGTATTGTTACAAAATAAATAACACACATAAAGAAAACACTTTAATATTTAGGACTAAAGATGTAGCCTGACCGAAACTTAAACTCGCTCTTGACCTTTTGACCTAATCAGATCACACCTCAGAATTCTAAGTGTCAGTGACAGAAATAGATTACTATGTTTGCATCTACTCAAACATGGAGCAACACTTTACAAACTAGACATGACCTCTATTTTTAAGATTATGATTTGTTTTCTAGGTGTGCTCTTAAGATTAGGCAGAATTGATCCTTTAAGAAAAGACTATCTCTGATTTATTTTCCAACAGAGCAACCTGGTTGTAGAAGAGTGAGTTCAAATTTAATAGATTGCTAAGATCTGATCTCTGTCCTTTATAATGTCTTGAGAAAAGATAACATGTGCTTATCTTAAAACGTTTGAAGTATTTTCTGTTTACACAAAGACAAAAACAAAAAAAGTGAACGTTTCAATTCCTGAGCTCTCAAATGACTTTCAAATCGACTTTTTTGGTAAATGGATGCAGTTTAAAATACAGTAATTTAGAAAGAAAGGTTCAGACCTTGTTGAATGAGAGGCAATTGTAACATGGCATGGAGACGAGATACTATCTTCTTTGTGGGAGAAAAAAATAAAAATAGGGACTAAGAATCTGCATGAACAAATGAAGGATGTTGAGTATTGTGTCACAATATGAATAAAGCCGTTGACTGAAAAATCCATTTTCTCCTTGGCTGATTTTCACTTGAAACACATTGCAAGACCGAAGGTGCTCAGAAAGAATCACAAACAGCAGAATGAATGATCGCAATAATAGATCTTATATGTGCTGATAAGACTGAAGAATAAGACTGTACAGTGTGAAGATGGTCAAGCCCTATTGAGGCATATTATGGCACGTCAGTTGCATAAGGAGACAACTAACCAGAAAGCAAACAAGCCCATATTACTGCATTTTATCTCAAGATTTTTATCTTATTTGATACAGTTAAGCAATCAATTGATTGCCACTCAGTGGACTTGAAGTATCCGTAGCCCATGGGCACTGCTTACAAGCAAGGAAGCCTCTGAAACTTAAACTCATACAGCTAAAGGTTAATGATAATATCTTCAACAACTGATCCAACAATAAGAAGCATCACGTTGTGCGAGTCATTTCTATTGCAATACAAAGTAGGTAACCAATGTTCTTGGCATCAAATAATTTATCCAGTAATGAATGTCCCTAGACATAATTGGAAGTTTGACATTTTGATAAATAAAAGTGTCTAATAAGCCAGTTAACAGTTAACTCCAATGAAAAGCTGAAAGCCTCTAAAATAATAATTTCCTATGAGGATAGTTCTCCTTCTGGATCTCTAACTTGTCATCGTGAAGGGGATTGGGTACTTCAATTAAGTTGTAAGCTATACTATGTAGGGTCACCCAAGATGGGCAAGTCATTGCAAAGAGATCAGACAAAATTGTTGTCCTACAGAAGGAGCAGTCAACCCATTCCAGTCTCCTTTGCAAAGATTATCTTATGGAGAAGCACAACCAGAAACATAACAATTTTGCACCAGAAGATGAGCCCCTCAGGTCAGATGGTGCCCTACACATTACTAAGGAAGAGCAGAGTACAAGTTGCAGTTTAATGAATTGGTTGGGCCAAAGCCGAGAGGATGCCCTGCCCCGGATGCTTCTAGAGAGGAAGTAAAGTGCACTGCTGCAAAGAACAATTCAGCATAGACACCTGGAACATTAGAACCATAAACCAAGGCAACCTGGATGTGGTCAAACATGAGCTGAAAAGATTAAACATTGATATACTTGGAATGAGTGAACTGGATTGGACAGGAATACAACATATAATTTCAGACAATCACCAGATCTTCAATTGTAGTCAAACATCTTGCATAAGAAATTGAGTAGCCCTCATAATTGATTAAAGAGTTGCCAAAGCAGTGCTCGGTTAAAAAACTACAAATGGCAGATTGATTTTCATTCAAATTCAAGGCATATTCAACACCTCACAGATATAACATCAAGGAAGTATGTTACTCTCATCATAGGAGACTGGAATGCTAAAGTGGGGAACCAAAAGATACCTGGAATAATGAGCAATATTGTCATTGGAGTAGAAAATGAAGCAGGTCAGAGATTAGTAGAGTGGCCTCAGAGTTGGACTTTACACATGGACATAAACAGATGGACAATATAGGAATAAGATTGACTATAAACTTTGTAACCAAAGATGAATACAAAGATTTATACAAAGAATACATCACGTGTACGGCCAAAATGGACAAATACAAAACAGCAATCATTATTGCTGGAAGAAATAACAACCTCATATACGTCGATGATATGACTCTGATGTCTGAAAGTGAGGAGGAACTAAAGGGTCTATGGATGAGGGTGAAAACAAGCTGGCCTGTTGCTCAATGTTTAAAAGATGAATATCATGGCAAATACAATCTCATTTACTGGCAAACAGATGGAGTAGAAGAAGTTTAGGCAGTGACAGATTTTATTTTCCTGAGCTCCAAGATCTCCACAGATGGCGACTGCAGCCAAAAATCAATAAGACATTTGCTTCTGCAGAGGAAAACTGTGTTAATTCTGAACAAGTTATTAAAAAGGGAATATACAGCACTATCAACAAAGGTCTGCATAGATAGAACTATGGTATTCACAGTAGTAACATATGGTTATGCAAACTGGACCACAAAGAAGGCTTAGCACCATAGAATTGACACCTTCAAATTGTAGTGCTGAAAAACTGCTTTGAGTGCCATGGACTGCAAGAAAATCCAAACACTCAATACTACAGACAATCAGGCTTAACTGTTCACTGGAAGGTCTGATCATGAGGCTAAAGCAAAAATATTATACCATTGTCACAAGCCCAAGGACTACTGGACTTGGGCCCTACATACATGTAGGCCCTACATACCATGGTAGCCAGTTGGACAACGGATATTGTAATGACCATAAAGACAATGCAAAAAGGATATCATTATTTTGTTACCAAGGTCCAAATGCTGATGTTTCTCCAATCCCTGGTTCTATGCCCCATACCCTAAAAACACATTTACACCAGGTCACATGAACATAGTGTGCTCTATGTGTGTTTTTAATTTTTTATATGCATATTGTGTTTCAGGTTATAGCTATTGCATTAAGCAAGTCATTTTTTTTTTTTAGAGTAATATAACTTTCAGGATGACTAGTAGGCACTTCCAGTAGCGATATCTAGTTTGTTTCCGGTCCCAGGGCTGGGCTAGATTGCTGGTTGGATTAGATATTGCGGGAGGTAGATTGAGGTCTATATACTTCTACTGGAGCTCCACAGATCTGACTCATCTAGTATATTTGATAAGGCTGTCAGACAGCAATTAAAACACTTTGTTTCACTAGACAAAGGGCAAGTGGTGTCAAGTGTCTTGCAAGTGATACCCTTTTGATCCCTTGTCTAGTTGTTAACTGCAAATTAGGAAGTACTTGACATTAGTCATTGTTCCTGACTTCCAATTCAATATAATAGGAAGCCCAAACTGCTAGAAATGTTATGGAAGCCCTGTGTGGCTACTAAAAGTGAATGCACCCCGGAACCACCTCAATTTCTCTTACCGACTCCTCTTCGTCTCAAAGTTATCTCTACCCAATCTCCAATTCCCCTATGTGAACCTCCAATTCGCCCAAAGAATGCACTGGGATATCCCTTCTCCACATACAGGGCACACTGGACCTGCTAATCAGCCCAGCCACTCTCCCCTAGATTCTTCGCTTAGTGGGAGACTTGGTCCCTGAGTATCTAAGTTTACACACTGCATATTCATGGTTCCCCGCTCATGTTAGATCCCAACACTTCATCCATACACCCTGGCTCCAGTGTTCACAGTACACTAACCCCCTCCTGTGCCCAGACACTGACCGGAGAAGTCTGACATCTAGGGTCAAAGACTCATCAACACCTAGACAGAGAGATAGACAGGCCGGGACCAGGCTCTTGGTGAAAGTCCTAGCCTATGTGGGGCATTTAGAGCAAGGCTTTTAGCTTATAATTGTCTAGGGTGTATAAAAACGGTATAAACTGGGTGAACAAATGAATAAAGATTATGTTCTTTCTGCAACTTGTCCTGGAACCCGGTAACTTGCCCTGTGAATCTGAAATGTGTCCTACCATCCTGCTAAAGCCATCCTGTGTGAGTGAAGAGAGAAAGGAGTCAACCTGCAAGTTGGATTGGTTTTGCTACCTTTTCAAGCCTAACAAATAGTGGGGTTGTGACAACCATATCATGAGAAGACAGGATTCCATAGGGAAGACTCTGATGCTGGGAAAGATTGACAGCAGATGAAGAAGGGGACGCCACTGGCAATGGATAAGAGCTTAAAGGAACTCAAATGAACAGCTAAACTGTGACTTAGCTAGTGATGTACTAGGTCTCATGTGTACTCTTTATCCAATATTATGGAAATACGGACCAAGCTCTGTCCTACTGATAGCTAGGTGTCAGTCAATGGACTATTCATTTGCTATATCTTTCTTTTTTCCTCCACAATAAATAATTTCCAAGAAATACAGAAATTGCAGCTCAAATACTTGATAATGACAATACTTGGAGACACTGTTCTGGCCACCGCAGGAACAGACAAGTACTCTGTGATTCTAATTAGCACATCAAATCAGCCACTCATTTGCACACATACTGGATTTGATGGGAATTATGCACTTTAGACATAAATGGCTATGGCTACAAAATATACCTAACTTGTTAGTGCTCTTTAAGGATAAACTTAAAATAACAACTTTTTTTTGGAGTCCCTTTAAGAATTCATCCAAAGCGGCCGTATATGCAGTTTTTTTTCTCACAAAAGAAAAAAAATAATCTGAATGCTAGAACAATAAATTAAAAGGAAATTTGGAAAGTCAAATTTATGAAAAATGCCTAGCAAGTAGTGAGTATTACATCTTGTATCAGTGGTCCTATTAATACTTTAGATCAGTGGTCCTATTAATACTTTAGATCAGTGATCCTATTAATACTTTAGATCAGTGGTCCTATTAATACTTTAGATCAGTGGTCCTATTAATACTTTAGATCAGTGATCCTATTAATACTTTAGATCAGTGGTCCTATTAATACTTTAGATCAGTGATCCTATTAATACTTTAGATCAGTGGTCCTATTAATACTTTAGATTAGTGGTCCTATTAATACTTTAGATCAGTGATCCTATTAATACTTTAGATCAGTGGTCCTAATAATACTTTAGATCAGTGATCCTATTAATACTTTAGATCAGTGGTCCTATTAATACTTTAGATCAGTGGTCCTATTAATACTTTAGATCAGTGGTCCTATTAATACTTTAGATTAGTGGTACTATTAATACTTTAGATCAGTGATCCTATTAATACTTTAGATCAGTGGTCCTATTAATACTTTAGATCAGTGGTCCTATTAATACTTTAGATCAGTGGTCCTATTAATACTTTAGATCAGTGATCCTATTAATACTTTAGATCAGTGGTCCTATTAATACTTTAGATCAGTGGTCCTATTAATACTTTAGATTAGTGGTCCTATTAATACTTTAGATCAGTGGTCCTATTAATACTTTAGATCAGTGATCCTATTAATACTTTAGATCAGTGGTCCTATTAATACTTTAGATTAGTGGTCCTATTAATACTTTAGATCAGTGATCCTATTAATACTTTAGATCAGTGGTCCTAATAATACTTTAGATCAGTGATCCTATTAATACTTTAGATCAGTGGTCCTATTAATACTTTAGATCAGTGGTCCTATTAATACTTTATATCAGTGGTCCTATTAATACTTTAGATTAGTGGTCCTATTAATACTTTAGATTAGTGGTCCTATTAATACTTTAGATCAGTGATCCTATTAATACTTTAGATCAGTGGTCCTATTAATACTTTAGATCAGTGGTCCTATTAATACTTTAGATCAGTAGTCCTATTAATACTTTAGATTACTCACCACTTGTGACAGAAACAACTGCAGAAGCAAAAATGGAGCGAATGGAGCTTTTTGTCACAATACACATAAAGTCTGTTAGACAGACTTAGATTATAACGCACTTATCCATGAACAAGTATGGTGCTTTGTTTCAGACACACAAGGTTGACAGGGAAGAATTAGGATGACAAAGCAGAAATGTTTTAGTATGGGGAATATTATACCACTTTACATAATTTCTCCATAATGGTAATGCATTTTAGAATTCAAGCACTTGAAAGAGTTGTAGCTCGCTGGAAGGGTATAGCGAGAGGATTTGGGATGGATTTTTAAATGTCAGATTCATTGTAATTTCTTAAGGCAATGGAGCCATATGGTTTCCTTTGCATTTCATATTTTAAGAATTCAGCATGTTTGTATCATATTTATTTCAATTCTGTATTAAAAAATACCCTACTCTGGAATCATAGTCAAGACAAATTACAACCCTGCGCTGGTGGAGATGAGTGCCGTAGGCGCTCATCCCTACGAAACTGCACGACCTAGGCAGGGAGCACCGAAGGCGCTCACTACGAACCCGCACGACTTGCGCATCATACCTACAACCCGCAGGACTACGCATAACCACAAAACTCAAATACACAATTCAAAGTGCGATACCCGTACCCCTTTGAAAAAATCGCATATAAAAAATTACGGCCCGTAACACTTACAAAAGGAAACCGCCACTTCTGAAAAAAAAATACGAGCCGCAAAAAAATACGAACTTAACGGCCGCACCACGCATAGCGAAAAACACGAAAAACACACAAAATACGAACTAAAATTTAAAAAAATTCACACACAGCAAGGGGGGACAGCCAGGACGTCTGGGAATGAGGTTACACGCCAAGTTAAATACAATTTAAAGATTTTAGCCACTCGAAAATCCCCTAAGCGAGAGAAAAAATGGCAGCCGAAAAAAACGAAAACGAGGTTACACGACCCCTAAGCACGCAAAACACCGACAAGCACATACGCCTTTTACACAGAACTACTACATACACTATTAGGAAGCACGCTAAATGCTCCACACCCACCTAACACATACACAATCGCAGCCATTTTACATCACTAACTGCAAACTAATAAAGCGGAACTACACAGGTCAACAAATGATTTGTCCTCAGCTCACCAACAGTGAAAGTATACATGCTGCAGGAACATCAAAACAGATTGTCAGCTCTTCAGGACAATGCTTCCTGCAGATATTAATTACAAATACGTAAAGTATATTAATTTATCACTTTACAAATTAATTAATTAATATTACAAAATACATAGACAGAAAAAAAGAAAAAAAATCACAATAAACGATAAAGGCGCTCAGCTCGCGCCTCACAAGGAGCGCCAATGGTGTTTAGAGGAGCACAACTACACCAGGGGAGAGGCTCGCAATGCGCGCCAAAAGGCCATCAGCGCAAACCTTTCAATTGGCGCCAAAGGAGCTCCCATAACCAAAAATACACCAACCAAGAGGTTCACGATGAGCACCGAAGGGGCCACCATAGTCCAAGAGAAAGAAGACACTTGTCAAGTATGTACAAAAATAACAATATTAGCATGGGCATGAAACATTTTTTTTTTAAATTTGAATTTTTGAAGACTGTTATGAGTGTAGGAATCCATTTTGTGTTTGTTCAGCACTACTGCTATCCCTCCCGAAAGACATCCCAAACATGACTTCACTGGGGATACCCTGCCCTAGAGAAAAGACATGATGGCACGGGAGGGATGACAGTACTGCTGAACCTCCAATGACTTCCACCCTATATATATATATATATAGGACAAAGTCACATTATTATAACCATGCCTACTTTTGATGTCAGCAGCGCATAGCTAATGAACTATAGCAAGCGTTGTGAGCTATCTTGGTGGGCATATAAGGTGACATGTAGGCATTCTGAAAACATATCAGTCATCTCTGTCATGGGTAAAACATGCAATTTATCCAACTTTGAAAAGGGGGTGATCATTGGCCTTCGGGCCATGGATGGCAGTATTTCAGATTGTGAACTGTTCGCTTGCTGCTGTGGATAATTTGTACTATGATTGGCCAAACAGCACCATTGCGAAAAAACAGCGTGGAAACTGTGGAGCACCACTTGCCATTGATGTCACCGTGAACGTCAGTTGGGAATTTGTGTGGAGACAAACCGACATGCTACAGTTGAGTAACTCACCATCCAGACAAACCAAGGGGTCTACCAGAAGTGTAGCTTACCACTGCACCCATGCTGAAGAGGGTTCAGAAATGGCTTCAATTTGTGTGACAGTAACAAAATTGGACTTCTTCTGATTGGCAAAGGGTTGCCTTCTTTGATGATTCACATTTTATGCTCCATTGACTTGACAGACGCTGGCGTGTCAGACTTGAAACCTCAGAGAACAAACACTCATCAACCATTAGTGGAAGAACACAAGTTAGTGGCGGCAGCGTTATGGTCCAGAGAATGTTTTCTTGGCATTGTCTGGGTCCTCTCGTACCTCTGGAAGGCACTCTCTACCAATTGGGTTATCTATCCATCCTTGCAGATCAAGTACACCCATACATGGTGACTGTCTTCCTTGGAGTGGATGGGATCTTCCAGCAGGACAATGCCACATGTCACATGAACATAATTGTCCGGGACTGGTTGGAGGAGCATGATGAAGACTTCCAAATACTTTCCTGGCCTCCAAATTCCCGGGACTTGAACCCCATCAAGCACCTGTAGGACCACCTTGATCGCCATATTGTTGTCTGGATCCTTCACCACCATGCACTCTTTAGTAGGTGTTGAATACACTGCCCTCTGCTGGGCTCCAGATCCCCTTGCCAATCTCCCAGCATCTTACTGACTCCCTACCATGCTGCCAGCTGCTGTCCATGCTGCACATGGCATTAATTTGAGATATGAACTGGTGGTCATAATAATGTGCCTGGACTGTGTGTATATATTTATACAAACACACAACTTTGAGTACATTCAACAGATGTAATTGAAAGCTCATTAACTAGAAACTTAAGTTATTAGGCCAAGTTTTAAGCTATACCTTGTTCTTTTGCTGCGGGGCCTGCTGTGTCTTATCAGGTAGCAGTGAATAATAGCTGGAATGTACCTGCTATGGATGGATGTGTTTTTACACATGTCAATTAAGCACAGAGCTATTTTATCCAAGAGTGTACCCATACCTGTGCAATGTAAATGTAATAAACATTAAGGTTTGTGCCAATCACATGAACAATAATATTAGTATACAGTACATTGTGATAATCCATTTGATTTGGTAATTAGATGGTGCTTGATGCCTATCTAATGTATTGTGACCGCCTCAATACACAATGTCACATCACGAACAGGCAGTGCACATTATCACGATTGGCTCAGACGTGGTTAGGTGTCTATATAACATTTTCAGCACCTATTGAGACTATGTTTATGTAGGATAACCATCTGATTGCACTTGTTTTGGACAGGCTCAGATATCATTGGGTATGTAGTTAATGCTCTTTATCAGGGTTTTTATCTAATATATGTGTGACTCACCCATTCCCAAACAAGCACACGCTACACCTGACTATACACAAGGTCAAGTCATATTATTATTTACTTTTGACATCAGCAGCTCATAGCCAATGAACTATAGCATGGTGGGTATATAAAGTGACATGTAGTAATTCTACAAACATATCAACCATTGCTATCATGAGAAAAACATGCAATTTATCTGACTTTGAAAAGGGGATGGTCATTGTTTTTTGGGCCAAGGGTGGCAGTATTTATGAAACAGCACAGTTTGTGACTATTCACGTGCTGCTGTGACTGGACAAACTGTACAATGGTGAATAAATAGCATCAAAAACACATGGCAATAATGGTGAATGTTGGTTGTGAAGGTGTATTAGGGCCAACGGCATGCTGCAGTTCAGAAAATGAACCAGGGGGCTACCGGACGTGTGCCTAAAATGACAGTACAGCCAACCCTGCAGCATATGGGGCTTCGAAGCAAACGGCTGGTCACTGGCCCCATACATGGTGACTGTCTTCCCTGGAGCTGGTGGGATCTTCCAGCAGGACAATGCAACTTGTCATATGGCCAGAATTGTCCAGGAGTGGTTGGAGGAGCATAAGGAAGACTTCCAAGGTCTTCCCTGGCCTCCAAATTCCCTGGACATAAACCCCATTGAGCACCTGTGGTACCACCTTCATCACCATGTTCGCCATATGGATCCTCCACCACGTACACCTCAGCAGCTGTAGGATGCACTGCAGTCTTCATGGCTCCAGATACCCTCACCAACCTTCCACCATCTTACTGACTGCCTACCACACGCTCTAGCTGCTGCTCACGGCAGTTATTCAGGATATTAGATTGTCATAATAATGTGTATTATCATAACAAGAGCCGACAAGTATGGGGTATCTGTATAAGTATCAGTTAAGCTCACTTACTGTCTCACAGTCATACTTATATTACCTCACTGACTGCATATAATCAGGACAGATATCTTATATAGAGTGACCGCACGGTATCAGATATATATGTGCAGTGTCTGCAGGGACGTCTTCTGTCCCCCCAGGAAAGACTCTCTTAGTTACTTGTACTTCCTTTCTTTCAGTAACTTTACTTTTCGCCGTTTGTTACAATATTGCCCAGTGCTGCAAAATGTGCTGGAACAATATAAATAATAGATAGAGAAATAAATAAATAAAGTGCAATACATTTTGAATAAGCTAACACCTTCATTTGCTGCATAAACTGCAATTGAGCTCCGTTTGGACGATCTTATCTGCATATACTTCCCAGCACATAATGGCGCCCACTCAGCAGTATTCTACCTGTGTAGACTTTCCAGACAAAAACATATCTTTATGCAAATGACCTCTGAACCTTCTACATTTCCCAAGCCTCGGACCTTAGCGCACATAGCGCAGTCACAATATAAAGCAGAGGACATCGCTAAACCACTCACATAGGCCTCTAATGTAAAACCAATTAAGGCAAACAGTATAAGAATGGAAACCATTCCCTCTGTCATTTTCACTATCACAGTTCGATGTAATAATTGTAGTTGTTCTATAACCTTTACAAATCCATTGCCTCGGAAGCTTTAACTTGAAATGTTTCCATCTCGGGTCGCAATGATGATAAATTTAGCCCAAACTGAAAAGTTCACTCATATATTTCAGTGATTTAAAAAGCACTTTAAAAGATATTTATAATTCCTCGTCAAAGAAGATTTGACATATGGGAACTTCATTTGTTCATATTTCTTTTGTTTGAGCATTGATGGAAGTCTAAAAAAAGGAGGAGTTGGGGAGTGAATGTAATAAGGGCCATCGTCTGGAAATGAGTCTGCAGACGTATATACTTAGTTTTTTCTTCAAAGAATATAGTTGACTTCTTAAAGTATCACTGCAGATCCAGAAGAAAGGACAATTGTTGGTCAAGTACGAATCAAACTAACAATTTAGCATCTGTGCAAGCCATGGACATAAAGCATGTTTTGGGAACGTCTGAAACTTATGAGTACAGCAATCCATATTGTGTTTGTTACATTATATAAAAGAAGACTACTAGAGAAAAAGTACACCTTTATATCCAACCACATAGTACTGCCTTATATAGTAACCATAATGTACTAAGTAATAAGGCAAAAAAATACATAATTAAAAATTAAATATTTATTAACAACGTTTAAAATAGATCAAATATATAAAAATATATGTAATATATTACCAAACTATCTAAATGTTATCTATACTTGTACTATTTTCTGTCTAGTTACAGCTGAATTAGATATTATTTTCATATTACTATTTTCACTACAAATACAATTATTACCAGATTATCTCAATGCTATCTACATGTGTATATACTATGACTTATTCTCTGTTTTGTCACAATTGAATTTTAGGTCAGGTTACCATCATATTACTATTCTCACCATGTCATGTTTTAATTTCTACATATTTTCTGTATTTTCAAATATTTGATCTATTTTAAATGTTACTAATAAATATAACATTTTTAATAATTATTATTTTCTGCCTTATTACTTTGTACATTGTGGTTACAATACACGGCAGTCCTATGTGATATTAGGGTGTGCTTTCTCTTCTCTCTACACTGCCTTCCACATTGTCTAAACCGTGATATTTCACCTAATGGACATCACCGAGTTTGCCCATCACATATAATAGTTGTCAATCTACGATTCTTCGTCACGCTTTGCGAGCTCGCAATGCGAGCTCGCAAGAACTGCATCCCTCGCAAAGCAAGGGTCCTTATTTGCGGAGGTGAAGGCTCAAAGGCGCCACACATGCGGTTAAAAACACACACATGCACGACTTAGAAAAAAAAAACGATCTCGGAACCAACCTTAACGTAACAAACACCCAGACGCACAAAAAATACGACCATAACGGCCAAACCAAGCGCACCTAAAAACAGTCAAAACACACCAAATACTCACAATAACGACATAAACCCATAGCAAGGGGGGGCATCCAGGACCTCTGAAAGTGAAGTTACACCTCCATTTAGGTCCAAATTCCTGAGTTCAGACACACGAAAATCCCCTAAGCAAGAGAAAAAATGGCCGCCGAAAAAAACGAAAACGAGGCTCAAAGCCCAGCCACATACAACTTACCCAAAGGGATCCGAGATAAGCTCGGAAACCTGCATTAACCTCAGAACCAACCTTAACGCAAGGGGGGGCATCCAGGACCTCTGAAAGTGAAGTTACACCTCCATTTAAGTCAAAATTCCTGAGTTCAGACACACGAAAATCCCCTAAGCGAGAGAAAAAATGGCAGCCAAAAAAAAACGAAAACGAGGCTCACAGCCCAGCCACGTACAACTTACCCAAGAAGGGATCCGAGATAAGCTCGGAGACCTGCATTAACCCCACATTAACCATTGCAGTGGGGGTCCCGATAGCATGCGAATGGGGACCCCTGATGCAATGAAAATTCAAAATTCCTGCGTTACAGGTCCTTAAAGGACCCGTTATAAAAGAAAACAAATATACACTATCTCCCTGTCACTCATGGGGGTCAATACAGACCCCCACAAGCCCTTAATTAACCCCCTCACTCATAGGGGTCAATACAGACCCCCATAAACCCATAATTACCCCTGTCACTCATGGGGGTCAATACAGACCCCCATAAGCCCTTCATTAACCCTGTCACTCATGGGGGTCAATACAGGACCCTATAAGCACTTCATTAACCCTGTCACTCATGGGGGTAAATATAGACCCCCATAAGCCATTCATTAACCCTGTCACTCATGGGGGTCAATACAGACCCCATAAGCACTTCATTAACCCCCTCACTTATGGGGGTCAATATAGATCCCCAAAAAACCTTCATTAACCCTGTCACTCATGGGGGCAATACAGACCCCATAAGCACTTCATTAACCCCCTCACTTATGGGGGTCAATATAGATCCCAAAAAAAACTTCATTAACCCTGTCACTCATGGGGGTCAATATAGACCCCCATAAGCCCTTCATTAATCCTGTCACTCATGGGGGTCAATACAGACCCCCATAAGCCCTTCATTAACCCTGTCACTCATGGGGGTCAATACAGGACCCTATTAGCACTTCATTAACCCTGTCACTCATGGGGGTAAATATAGACCCCCATAAGCCATTCATTAACCCTGTCACTCATGGGGGTCAATACAGACCCCATAAGCACTTCAATAACCCCCTCACTTATGGGGGTCAATATAGATCCCCAAAAAACCTTCATTAACCCTGTCATTCCTGGGGGTCAATATAGAAAACCTAAGTCACAAAAAATAAAAAAAAGGAACATTACATAAAATTTAAAAAAAACATTACAACCACCCCCCCACTACAGAAAAAAAAAATTACACACCTGAAAAGGAAATACATATAATACAAATACATACAATACATACAATATAATACATACAATATAATACAATACAATACAATATAATACAATATAATACACATACATACAATACAATACACCCCTATCTAATATACAATACATTCTATCTATCTAATATACATACCCCAATCTATCTAAATAAATACCATAATCTAATATACATCCTATCTATATAATATACATCACACAATCTATCTAAATAAATAACACAATTTAATATACAATATATGCTATGCTATCTATATAAAACACATACCCCTAGCTAACATACAATAAATGCAATCTATATATAAAATAATCAAATTCTAAGCTAAAATAAAATAATTAAGACCACTTACCTTTGCAGATGTCCATTCAGATCAGGCACCTAGGGGGAAAAAAAAATTGTGCAACACGTTTACATAAATAAACATTCGAAACATTCTAAATATTTTACTCACCTTTCCGGCATGTCCCGTCCTTATTCTCCGTTGCAGCCCCTGTTAAAAAAAACATAACATTAATACACATACATAAACATAAAAACAAAATAAAATAAACATAATCTACATTGTACTTACCTCCCAGCGATGTCTCCGGCCTCCTCCTACTCCTCTTCTGCCACGCCCTGTAAAAAGTACTTACATCCACACTCACGGACATCCCCGACGCTAATGAGGCTCCCGGAGACTTTTCCGGAAGAAAATAGGCAATGGCGCCTTCTGATTGGTTGAAATCGCTATCTATCAAATTCACCCAATCCGAAAGGCGCCAATGTGTGAGCCAATCAGAAAGGGATACACCCTAAAATCCCAATCTAATTGGATAATGCACCTGTCGATCTTTATTTAAACAAATTACAAGGCGCAGATGCCTTCAGCCAATCACAATGGAAAACACCCCCACAGGGTGATTGGCTGGAGTCATCTGCGCATTCTGATTGGTTGCACTGACAATAGCCAATCACAATGGAATACACCCCCAAGTACTGATTAGTGAAGGATTTGCGCCTTCTCATTGGCTATTGTCAATGTCAATCAGTATTACAGCCAATGGGAAGGCGCAGATGTCCTCACCAATCAGTACGTGGGGGTGTATTCAATTGTGATTGGCTGATGGCAATAAAGCCTTCGGCTTGGTTCAAATAAAGATTGACAGGTGCGTTATCTAATCAGCGTGGTATTTTGTGGTGTATCCCTTTCTCATTGGTTCACAATTGACGTCTTCTCATTGGCTGAATTTGATAGACAGCGTTTTCAGCCAATCAGAAGCCGCCATTGCCAATTTTACTCTGGAACACTCCGTAGGAAGCTCATTATGTATGTGTGCTAATGTAATGTTTTTTTTTAACAGAGGCCGCGCCGCAGAAGCAAAGATGGAGGATGTGACATGTTGGGACGTGACATGCTGGAAAGGTGAGTATAATATTTAGAATGTTTAGTTATTTTATGTAAACGTGTTGTATTCATTTTATAAATCTTTTTTACCCTAGGTTGGTGATCTGAAGAAACATCTCAAAGGTAAGTGGTCTTAATATTTTATTGTAGCTTAGAATTAGGGTTGCTAAATAGAGATAGCATGTACTGTATATTAGATAGGGGGATGTATAGTATATAGTGATGTCCCGAACAGTTCGCCCGTGGACTATTTGCGGCGATTTTGGCATGTTCGCGTTCGCAGCGAACGGCGAACACATGCGCTTTTCGGTCCGCCCCCTATACTTTATCATTGAGGAAACTTTGACCCTGCACCTTACAGTCAGCAGACACATTCCAGCCAATCAGCAGCATACACTCCCTTCCAGAGCCTTCCATCTGAAGGACAGCCTCCATTTTAGAATCATTCTGAAGCTACATTCGTTGAGAGAGGACATATGTTCTAGCTGCTGCTGATTTAATAGGGAAATAGATAGCCAGGCTGTGTATTGAGCTTCCACTACAGACCTGAAGGACTCATCTGATATCTGCTGCAAGGACAGCAAACCAAAAAGCCCTTTTTAGGGCTAGAACATCATTTATTTTATTTTTTTATTTTTTTCTGTGTAATCTAATTGCATATGCCTGCCTGCCAGCGTGGGTGTGTGACAGGCTAACACCTACCAGCTTCTATTGTGCTCAGTGAAATAAAACAACACTTTTTTGACTGTAATAGATTGAATAGCAATTGCCTGCCTACAGGCGTGTGTGTGAGGCCTATTGCATCTACTCTGCCAACTTTTGCCAGTGCACAGTGACACTCATATCTGGTGCAACCGTACTGTACAGTGACATAAAACAACACTTTTTTGACTGTAATAGATTGAATAGCAATTGCCTGCCTACAGGCGTGTGTGTGAGGCCTACAGCGCCTACTCTGCCAACTTTTGCCAGTTCACAGTGACACTCATATCTGGTGCAACCATAGTGTAAAGTGACATAAAACAACACTTTTTGAATTTGAAGTGGGAGGACTGACCAAGCATCTTTTTCCATCTCCCTGTTCCAAAAATCCATGCCATATACACGTCCCCTGATAGGTGACGTAACAGGTATCAAACTGATAGGAATAAATAGTACAACTGAACACACCACTCCTATCTGGTGGCACCTTAGATTGCACGCGCAGTGCCCCAAATTTGAAGTGGGAGGACAGACCAAGCATCTTTTTCCATCTCCCTGTTCCAAAAATCAATGCCATATACACGTCCCCTAATAGTGGACGTAACAGGCATTAAACCGATAGGAATAGTACTACTTAACAGTACACACCTTATAATAACGCAGACAGAGGCAACGCAGAGAGAGGAGTCTGAAGAAGAGGAGTCAGAGGAGGAAGGTGGCTTTGAGGAGGTGGAAGACCAAACACAGCAGGCATCCCAGGGGGCTTGTTTTCACCTTTTGGGGACCCTTGTTGGCTGGGTGGAGGAAGAGACCTTCAATGACATCAGTGAGGACAAGGAACAGGACATGGCTAGCTTGGTATTCAACCTTGTGCAAATGGGGAGTTTGCGGTTGTGCAAAGGGACTGTTTGCGGTTGTTTGCGGTGCATTAAACGGGGAGATTGGTCTGTTACTGTGAAGCGGGGATAACCCTTACACTACCTGATCGATACAACATCATACCTGATGTTTTAAAGCATGTTATTCCAAACAATTTAGGAATGTTAGGTGATTTATGCCCTTTATGGCTTAAAACCAGACTCTGCATCAACTATGTAATTTTCCGTGGGAGTTTTGCCATGGTTCCCCCTCCGGCATGCCACAGTCCAGGTGTTAATCCCCTGGAAACAACTTTCCCATCACTATTGTGGCCAGAAAGAGTCCCTGTGGGTTTTGAAATTCGCCTGCCCATTAAAGTCTATGGCGGTTCGCCGATGTTCGCCCGTTCGCGAACATTTGATGAAATTCGCGCCCGCTGTTCGCGAACTGAAAATTTGATGTTCGCGACATCACTAATAGTATATAGATAGTATTTACTGTATATTAGATAGATAGATAGGGGGATGTATATTAGATAGATAGTATTGTATATTAGATAGGGGGATGTATATTAGATAGATAGTATTGTATATTAGATAGTGGGATGTATATTACATAGGGGGATGTATATTACATAGGGGGATGTATATTAGATAGGGGGATGTATATTAGATAGGGGTGTATTGTATTTAATTGTATTGTATTGTATTTAATTGTATTGTATTGTATTGTACTATCGGTATTTCCTTTTCAGGTGTGTAATTTTTTACTGTAGTGGGTGGGGGTTGTAATGTATTTTTTTATTTTCTGTAATGTTCCTTTTTTTTGTGACTTAGTTTTTTTTTCTGTAATGTACATTTTTTATTTTTGGTGATTTTAGTTTTTTTTATTTTATGTAATGTAGATTTTTGATTTTTGATGACTTTAGTTTTTTGATTTCTGTAATTACAGGGGTGGGAGGGGGTTATTAGGGGGTAGGTAGGTAGTGTAGGTGTTAATAGGTTAGTGTAGAGGTGTTTAGTTGATATTTAATGTTTTATTGGGGGGTATAGTGCAGTGTAGTGTTTATACTTGAGCACCGTCATGGCAATTATGTGGTTAATGTTGAGTTGTAACAGGCCCATAATTGTCATAATATACCCTTATGGGACTGATGGAGTTAAATAGAGGATTATGAGGGTCTGGATAGACCGCCATAAGTGACCGGGTTAAAATGGTGTAGTGCTTACACTTTGGGTCATGAGGGTCCTGGATGACCCTCATGGCACTTATAGTGTTATTACATGCGTTCATTATTGTGTTAGAGGGGTCTATAAAGTTGAGGCACAAAGTACACTCACATTGTGTGACAAACAGCATTTCAACACTTTCTTTTATTGACCGTCATTTTTTCACGGGCAAGTCGCTAGTCACATATATAGTTATGGATCTTGCGATGTTGGTGACTTTTGCGATGTTGGTAACACAGTTGCGTCCCTCGTGAAGCGAGGGCGCAACCGCGAGCCTTGCAAAGCAAAGTAAACCAGCGCCGCATCGCACATGCGAGGCCAGGCAAAGCAGCCGCACAGTGCTTAGGCTGCAATGAGAGCCAAATGTGCTCAGTGCAGCCAGCGGCGCCGTCACACATGCGAGCCGGAGAAACAGCCGCACAGCACTTAGGCTGCAACCCACCAAAACAAAAAAAAACATGTGCAAAAAATAATACCACACACAGCACAGGGGGAGACACAGGAAGCCTGGCAGTGGCGTTGCAAGCGAATTACACCCATATTTGGTGTTTTTCATCACTCGAAAATCACATAAGCGAGGAAAAAAATGGCAGACGAAAAAAGGAACATTTCAGAAACAGCATAAAAACGAGGCTCAGCAACACCAGGTGCGCAAAACTTACAAAACACACAACGCTGAAGACACTAATACTTACACGAATGACGCCAGGCACGGGGGACTTAGAAAATACTTCACACCAAACACACTAACACTTACACCAACAACGCCAGGCACGCTGGACTTAGAAAATACACCACACCAAACACACTAACACTTACACCAACAACACCAGGCACGCAAGACTTAGAAAATACACCAAAAACACTAACACTTACACCAACAACGCCAGGCACGCGGGACTTAGAAAATACACAGTGGCAAAGACAGTAACACTTACACCAACAACGCCAGGCACGCGGGACTTAGAAAATACACCACACCAAACACACTAACACTTACACCAACAACACCAGCCACGTGTGACTTAGAAAATACACCAAACACACTAACACTTACACCAACAACACCAGCCACGTGTGACTTAGAAAATACACCAAACACACTAACACTTACACCAACAATGCCAGGCACGCGGGACTTAGAAAATACACCACACCAAACACACTAACACTTACACCAACTATGCCAGGCACACGGGACTTAGAAAATACTTCACACCAAACACACTAACACTTACACCAACAACGCCAGGCACGCTGGACTTAGAAAATACACCACACCGAACACACTAACACTTACACCAACAACACCAGGCACGCAAGACTTAGAAAATACACCAAAAACACTAACACTTACACCAACAACGCCAGGCACGCGGGACTTAGAAAATACACAGTGGCAAAGACAGTAACACTTACACCAACAACGCCAGGCACGCGGGACTTAGAAAATACACCACACCAAACACACTAACACTTACACCAACAACACCAGCCACGTGTGACTTAGAAAATACACCAAACACACTAACACTTACACCAACAATGCCAGGCACGGGGGACTTAGAAAATACACCAAACACACTAACACTTACACCAACAACTCCAGGCACGCGGGACTTAGAAAATACACCAAACTCAGCAACACCAGGTGCGCAAAACTTACAAAACACACGCTGAAGACACTAACACTTACACGAATGACGCCAGGCACGCGGGACTTAGAAAATACTTCACACTAAACACACTAACACTTACACCAACAACGCCAGGCACGCAGGACTTAGAAAATACACCACACCGAACACACTAACACTTACACCAACAACAGCAGGCACGCAAGACTTAGAAAATACACCAAAAACACTAACACTTACAGAAACAACGCCAGGCATGCGGGACTCAGAAAATACACCACACCAAACACACTAACACTTACACCAACAATGCCAGGCACGCAGGACTTAGAAACTACACCAAACACACTAACACTTACACCAACAACGCCAGACACGCGGGACTTAGAAACTACACCAAACACACTAACACTTACACCAACAACGCCAGGCACGCAGGACTTAGAAAATACACCACACCGAACACACTAACACTTACACCAACAACAGCAGGCACGCAAGACTTAGAAACTACACCAAACACACTAACACTTACACCAACAACGCCAGACACGCGGGACTTAGAAACTACACCAAACACACTAACACTTACACCAACAACGCCAGGCACGCAGGACTTAGAAAATACACAGTGGCAAAGACAGTAACACTTACACCAACAACGCCAGGCACGCGGGACTTAGAAAATACACCACACCAAACACACTAACACTTACACCAACAACACCAGCCACGTGTGACTTAGAAAATACACCAAACACACTAACACTTACACCAACAACACCAGCCACGTGTGACTTAGAAAATACACCAAACACACTAACACTTACACCAACAATGCCAGGCACGCGGGACTTAGAAAATACACCACACCAAACACACTAACACTTACACCAACTATGCCAGGCACACGGGACTTAGAAAATACTTCACACCAAACACACTAACACTTACACCAACAACGCCAGGCACGCTGGACTTAGAAAATACACCACACCGAACACACTAACACTTACACCAACAACACCAGGCACGCAAGACTTAGAAAATACACCAAAAACACTAACACTTACACCAACAACGCCAGGCACGCGGGACTTAGAAAATACACAGTGGCAAAGACAGTAACACTTACACCAACAACGCCAGGCACGCGGGACTTAGAAAATACACCACACCAAACACACTAACACTTACACCAACAACACCAGCCACGTGTGACTTAGAAAATACACCAAACACACTAACACTTACACCAACAATGCCAGGCACGGGGGACTTAGAAAATACACCAAACACACTAACACTTACACCAACAACTCCAGGCACGCGGGACTTAGAAAATACACCAAACTCAGCAACACCAGGTGCGCAAAACTTACAAAACACACGCTGAAGACACTAACACTTACACGAATGACGCCAGGCACGCGGGACTTAGAAAATACTTCACACTAAACACACTAACACTTACACCAACAACGCCAGGCACGCAGGACTTAGAAAATACACCACACCGAACACACTAACACTTACACCAACAACAGCAGGCACGCAAGACTTAGAAAATACACCAAAAACACTAACACTTACAGAAACAACGCCAGGCATGCGGGACTCAGAAAATACACCACACCAAACACACTAACACTTACACCAACAATGCCAGGCACGCAGGACTTAGAAACTACACCAAACACACTAACACTTACACCAACAACGCCAGACACGCGGGACTTAGAAACTACACCAAACACACTAACACTTACACCAACAACGCCAGGCACGCAGGACTTAGAAAATACACCACACCGAACACACTAACACTTACACCAACAACAGCAGGCACGCAAGACTTAGAAAATACACCAAAAACACTAACACTTACACCAACAACGCCAGGCACGCGGGACTCAGAAAATACACCACACCAAACACACTAACACTTACACCAACAATGCCAGGCACGCAGGACTTAGAAACTACACCAAACACACTAACACTTACACCAACAACGCCAGGCACGCGGGACTTAGAAAATACACAGTGGCAAAGACAGTAACACTTACACCAACAACGCCAGACACGCGGGACTTAGAAACTACACCAAACACACTAACACTTACACCAACAACGCCAGGCACGCGGGACTTAGAAAATACACAGTGGCAAAGACAGTAACACTTACACCAACAACGCCAGGCACGCGGGACTTAGAAAATACACCACACCAAACACACTAACACTTACACCAACAATGCCAGGCACACGGGACTTAGAAAATACACCACACCAAACACACTAACACTTACACCAACAACACCAGGCACGCAAGACTTAGAAAATACACCAAACACACTAACACTTACACCAACAACGCCAGGCACGCGGGACTTAGAAAATACACGAAACACACTAACATTTACACCAACAACGCCAGCCACGCAGGACTTAGAAAATACACCACACCAAACACACTAACACTTACACCAACAACACCAGGCACGCAGGACTTAGAAAATACACGAAATACACTAACACTTACACCAACAACGCCAGCCACGCGGGACTTAGAAAATACACCACACCAAACACACTAACACTTACACCAACTATGCCAGGCACACGGGACTTAGAAAATACACCACACCAAACACACTAACACTTACACCAACAACACCAGCCACGCGTGACTTAGAAAATACACCAAACACACTAACACTTACACCAACAATGCCAGGCACGGGGGACTTAGAAATTACACAAAACACACTAACACTTACACCAACAACGCCAGCCAACAGGACTTAGAAAATACTCCACACCAAACACACTAACACTTACACCAACAACGCCAGGCACACGGGACTTAGAAACTACACCAAACACACTAACACTTACACCAACAAGGCCAGCCACGCGGGACTTAGAAAATATACCACATTAAACACACTAACACTTACAACAACAACGCCAGACACGCGGGACTTAGAAAATACACCACACCGAACACACTAACACTTACACCAACAACACCAGGCACGCAAGACTTAGAAAATACACCAAACAAAACACACTAACACTTACACCAACAACGCCAGGCACACGGGGCTTAGAAAATACACCAAACACACTAACACTTACACCAACAACGCCAGCCACGCAGGACTTAGAAAATACACCACACCAAACATACTAACACTGTCACCAACAAAGCCAGTACCCGGGACTTAGAAATTACACAAAACACACTAACACTTACACCAACAACGCCAGCCAACAGGACTTAGAAAATACTCCACACCAAACACACTAACACTTACACCAACAACGCCAGGCACCCGGGACTTAGAAAATACACCAAACACACTAACACTTACACCAACAACTCCAGGCACGCGGGACTTAGAAAATACACCAAACACACTAACACTTACACCAACAACGCCAGCCACGCGGGACTTAGAATATACACCACACCAAACACACTAACACTTACACCAACAAGGCCAGCCACGCGGGACTTAGAAAATACACCACATTAACACTTACAACAACAATGCCAGCCACGCAGACATAGATAATACACCACACCAAACACACTAAGACTTACACCAACAACGCCAGGCACGGGGGACTTAGAAAATACACCAAACACACTAACACTTACACCAACAACGCCAGGCACGCAGGACTTAGAAAATACATCACACCAAACACACTAACACTTACACCAACAACGCCAGCCACACGGGACTTAGAAAATACACCACACTGAACACACTAACACTTACACCAACAACGCCAGGCACGCGGACATAGAAAATACACCACACCGAACACACTAACACTTACACCAACAACGCCAGGCACGCGGACATAGAAAATACACCACACCAAACACACTAACAATGCCGGGCACGCAGGACTTAGAAAATGAAACCAACGGCAGTCAGCGCGCGCCACGCAAACATTCAGCAGACACACAGAAGAGAAACACACAGGGAAGGCACAGGGGGGAGATGGTGGAAAGACACACATGGCGTTCCCAAGCACAAAACTTGGAGGTTAGCGAACCCTGCAATGAGTGGCCCGTACAGTAGGTGGGAGGAAAGGCTCGCAATGAGCGCCAAAGGCGTTCATCGCAGGGCTCACAATGAGCACTGCGAGCGGGAGAGGCTTGCAATGAGAGCCAAAGGTGCTCAGCGTGGGGCTTGCCATGAGCGCCTAAAGTGATCAGCGAAAAGCAGGAAACTTGAAGTACACGGGGGAGAGGCTCGCAATAAGCACCAAAGGCGCTCAGCGTGGGGCTCCCCATGAGCGCCGAAAGTGATCAGTGCAAAGCAGGAAACTTGAAGTACACAGGGGAGAGGCTTGCAATAAGGGCCAAAGGTGCTCAGCGCGGGGCTCACAATCAGTGCCAAAGGTGCTCAGAGGACCAAAAGCTTCACATTGTGTGGCAAACAGCATTGCCAGCCTTACAATTTTAATCCAGTCATTTTTGACAGGCAAGTTTCTAGTTTAATTATAAAATATGTATTGGTCATCACCGTACATAGCAGATTACCATAATCTCTGTTTTTCCTTTTTGTTACATTATATCCCGAGAGCTGGATGACAGTTGTAGTTATCAGTGGATGGAGTGGTGGTGGAGAGTACAGACACAGGTCCTCTTAACCTTTGTTTGATAATTGGATAAAAGTGAAACTGACCTCACATTGCCCCTCACAGGCCCAGAAGCATATATTTTGTATTATATATTTATATTATATATGCTTCAAGAAAAATGCCACTTGGTTATGAAGAATGAAAAAAAATAACAGGATCAGCATTTTAGAAAAGATCAGAATTTTTGAAAATTCATAAATAGAGGAATTATGTTAATGAATAGAGGAAACCATTTTGCCTTTGTTGCATCATTATCAGAAAGCTGGAGTGGAGGGAAGCGTGGATCAGAAGGGAAGAGGGAGAGGTCTGGAGTATTTTGTTAATAACTGGATCTGATGGAAATAGTCACAACCAGCTCCCTTATTACAGGTCCATAAGTCGGCCTCAATAGAAGCCGGCTCTCCAGTAAGGCACCTCTCTCTCTCTCTCTCTCTCTCTCTCTCTCTCCCACACACACGACTTCCAGACAAGGAAGAAGTAGTAATGGAAGAGATGAAAGAAGCAGCTACTGGTGCGGCTTTTTAACTGGTGAAATCCATGCAAGAGCAAAGACATCAAAAGTGAGAGGAAATAAGCCTCAAGACTGGTGGGACATAGGGGGCGGGTCATTCAGATATCTTCTAAGGATTTATTTAATACAAGAAAAGAGACATTAACTGATTATTGTTCCATCAACCAGTGTACTTAAACTTAGAGTGGGACCTTCACAGAAGATCAGTGTTTCTTAGTTTTACTTATACTCAGGATACACCACCAGGCCATGATTTCAGGATCCCGGTGAAACTCGGGTAGATCAATCTAAAGACAATAAATAAATCTCAGTTTAAGTGTAAAACTTTAACTTCTGATCTGTTTTCTTCTGAAGCTATGAAGCAGTGATACAGACTACTGAAATATTGAGTTATTTCAGAAAAACAGCTTAAGCCAATGGAGAGATTGATTAGAACGTCGTTGTGTTTATTTACTCTAATTAAACCTCGTACAAGCTCTTCACTAATCCTGGGCACATTATAAAGCTAGTTTTGTAACGATTAGTGCTACCAGTCCATACAATGATATGCAATGCGACAAGCCTCATTTTACAAACTTAATATATACGGACATATTTGTAAATGTACAGATAAACATGCTATGACCCAGATATACTAAAGTGGGAATTCACGGAGAGCCTTGGTTTTTTTATGCGGCATCATGGGCCATTACTACGAAAACTATGGGTTTTAACAATGTAAGCGCACTATTGTCTTGCTTAACTGCTGTACAGTATAACCCAAAATAGTCGAGAGGTGCCCCACCACTTATAAAGTTTGGGGGTGCTACATGACTCCTAACCTTGCTTGCATCCTGAACCCCAATCAACCAATCAGGGCCCATATGTATGATCTTGGATCAGTGGTAGGTAACTGCTGGCACTGGGGCCACATACAGCCCTAGGCACTTCCCATGCAGCCCAAGCTTGTTCTCTGAAGTGGGAGAGCTTGCCCTTCTTCAACAATTCACAGTCCATTCCATCTGTCTAAAGCGAGGATTTCATATTCCTGCTGAATGTCAATGCATTTTCACATAGTGAAATATTTAAACGGATGAGACAAGTCAATAATACCAAAAGCTATTCAGTTATGGAACCTGGAATGAGGAAGAGGATTTAGTTGAGAATTTCAGGGAAGGAGTTTATATTACATTTTAAACACCACATTAAGTGATATATGTGATCTTTGGAGATGCGGTCTAAGAGCAGTGGGAACTTGAGTGGGAGAACATGCTGATAAATGTTTACATTTTAAGCCATATGGTAGGGGATGGAGGAAGAGGGAAGTGCCACAATAAAATAATGTCTATGACTGAAGTCCAGTAATATTTATCAATATTGGGTAAACAGCCCCACCTATCTTTATGGAGTAATTTACTCAAGGACACCATCTTAGAGATGGCTTTCCAAATAATATTTTCCCACAGCTGATATGAGATGATAAAGTTGTACTGTATCAGTTGCTGGGGACTTTGTCTTTCTCTATTAGTGGTAAATTTGCCTTACTCTAATTTCCCTTTAACTTTGTAGGTATTTTGTAATGAGTCTAGGTTACTACTAGGTGGTTGGGTTCTAGGTCTTCCAGAGAAGAGAACAAGCGACTTTACTTGACGTTTGTCGACCTTACCAAAGCGTTCCACACTGTGAGCAGGAATGGTCTGTGGCAAAACCTGGAAGTCATCAGATGTCCTCCCAAGTTTCTCAACATGATCATCCAGCATGGCCAAGTCAGGCACAGCAATGACCTATTGGAGCCTTTCCTCATAAGTAATGATGGGGAGTAGGGCTGTGTCCTTGCACTAACCCTATTGAAGCTATTCTACAGTATGATGCTGCAAAGGGCCACAGAAGACCTTGATGATGAGGATGGGGTCTATATCCGATACCGCATCGAAGGCAGTCTGTTCAACTTGTTTGAGAGCTACTCTTCACAGATGATGCAGCCCTTATTTCCCTTACGGTGATAGCTCTGCAGCGATTGACATCTTACTTCAACGAGGCTGCCAAGCTCTTTGGTCTAGAAGTCAGTTTGAAGAAGATGGAAGTTCTCCACCAGCCCACACCTCAAGAAGATTACTGTCCTCCTTGCATCACTATTGTTGATTTTGTGCTGAAAACAGTTCACCAGTTCACCTACCTGGGTTGCATCATCTCCTCAGTCTGGCAAAGGAAAATGCAGATAATATAAAAGGGTTTGGAACAACAAGCATCTGAATGAATGCACCATGGTCAGTGTGTACAGAGTGGTTGTGTTGACCACCCTACTGTACGTCTCTGATTGGGTTACCTACCGCCTTCACCTACGACTTCTTAGGCACTTTCATCAACACTACCTCTGCACCTCCCTCAACATCCACTGGAATGACCACGTCACCAATACTTGAACAGGCAGGAGTCATTGCATTGAGGCTATGCTGTTAAAGACACAGTTGCTCTGAGCAGGACACATCTCTACGATGGAGGTTGATCAGCTTCCAAAAATCGTGCTATATGGTGAGCTCACAACTGGAAATTTTGACAGAGTAGGACTGAAGAAGGGGTACAAGTACTTGTTTAAACAGACCCTTGATGCCTGTCACATTGACCATCATCGATGGACAGCCTTAGCTGCAGACCACAAGAGAACTACCAAGATTTCTCCAAGATTTCACCAGCATTTCACTTTTGGTATATCTACCTCTAAATTTTATTTTTTTTGACCACTTAGAAGTTGACCACTCTGGCGATATCTAACAGTTTGAGATACCACACTGGTAAGACAATGGTGAATGAGCTTTAGCACATCTGTAGCCAATAATAATTATTAAACATGCAGAAAAATCCTTATACGGTTTTCTAAGACTCAGTAAATTTAAAGCAGCCCTTGGAAAATAAAGTTTGGAAAAAACTGTTTTATAATATAAGCTAATGTAACAAAATCTGTTATCAGAATAATAAATATGATCATTTAAAATATTTTGTATTTCAAAAAATGTTTGAACTTTTGGTAATTGTTTAAAGATTTGCAGAAATAAAGGCAATATACATTGCCAATTGGTAGTGATAGATTTACTATGCTATTACTAAATGTTTGATGAATTAATAATTTAACATAAAGTTAAGAGAATGATAAGAAAAGTACCAATGACAAACAGACATAGAGGAGATGAGTTGGGGCGAGAAGACGCAGAAAAAGATCCCGTGGAGCAGATAAAAGAGAAGATTAATGAGTCTCTGGAAAGGAAGGATATGAAAAAGAATAAAGAGCTAGGATATAAATCAGTGTTAAACATTATAAAACAATTATTCTTACATTATGCACAGTTTTAGAATGGCAGCTATAAAATCAGAAATAAACACAGTATTATTCTTAAAATGCTTCAAAGAAAGAATCAGGAACTGACTAATTTTAAAAAGAATTGGTATTTAAAAATGTTGAACTTGAAACACTTTCTATCAAATTTACTCAACTTCTCCAATTATAGGGAGCTTTATAAATGAGATAGGGAGCTGCCCAGGGTGCTTCAGGAACATGGAAGCAGATACAGAGGAGAAGTATATTGTAGGATCTTGTAATATATACATACTGAATAGCTAATAGAAGGCTAGGGGCTGTACAACAAACAATTAAAAGCTTCCAGTACCAGTTATTATAAAAAGAAAACGTAACTTTTAATCAACATTGCACGTAGTGGGGATGCCGAAAACTTAACTGAAAGGACCACTGCAGTACATAACAAATATTTGTGTGCTGGGCATAGGCTATTAAAAACAATAAGCAGTTTAAAACAAATTAAAGTTACATTTTTTCTTAGCTTTTAAACCGGTTTTATCCGAGGAGTTACTAACCATAAACATGTCTATGACGCTTAACCCTTTTCTTTCTTACCACGGACCCTTAATGACTGTTCAATATGCCATTAGAAAATGGGATTTTTACAAACTAATATCCTCCATGCCAGCCTATCTACGCACGTTTCGCTGATATATAGCCAGGTTCTACTTTAATTACAAATACATATTATTTGTGGTAGCCATCATAATATCTAAGACATTGTTAAAGGACCACTGTGGTCAAACGTTTTTTTTTTTAATATATGGTATTCTTTACTACAGGCTTCCATTTACTTTACTAAGCTGCTTATTGCAGCTTTGGCACAACAGGGCGTGTCTTTGTCAATGAATAAGCTTTCCATTAGTACTAGTGAGAGTACTGGCAGTTGTGTATGCCGCTTTCCCATTGCACAAATACAAAATTCCTGTGTATTCAGACTCCTCTCACCTAAGGAATTTAATAACTTAATTTGTAGATTCCACAGCAGTATAATTGCAAATAAAAGTAATAAATTAGAGGCTGTTTAGGTTTACATCCTAAAACATATTTTTCAAGTGCAGTTCTCCAAAGGAGCCATTTTATATTTTTAACCAAAATGGTCTTTTAAATAAAAAAAGCAAAAAGAAATTATAAATAATTTTTTATAAGTGCATAAAATTAAACCTAATATACTAACAAACAAAAGGTACACACCCGCTAGATACATTTATTGCAGAATGGATGCTTGTCAAGCGTTCTGTGTATTCCTATTATCTGGAAGCCCATGCAAGAGGTTCCATGTTTTTGTAATATCTTGCATTTGGAGATACTAAAATTTGGAAGTGGAAGATCACTTTACAGATGACTTCCTCTAATGGATTTTTTTGTCGCATGCATTTTAATATTGAATTCTCTTTATGAGTGAATGTAAACTTTCCTATTGCTTTAGTTTCTTGCTTTAATGCAAAATGTGTCATTACAGAGATATCATTTTTTTGCAATATGTCACCCATGAGCTAACGCAACCTTTGCTATTCATAACTTTGTTGAAATCAAAATTAAGCTGTCTATTTAATGGGAGTCCCAACAGTGCGATGTTTGAAATATATTACTGCCTGGTTCATAAAAGGTCTGCATTGTGCATTTTAGATCCTTAATCCTATCTTTCTCCTCAGGGAATCATCAGTATGGCACTTCGGTGCCAACACAGCATATTTATCATGTCCTTGTAAAAATGTCTGTAGATGCTTGGCACTTCTTGTAGATTACAGTGACCGATTTACATACAGCTTAAGGCCTAACTGACATTACTCAACATGCAAAATGAATATGGATATAGAGTGATTTATTTATTGTATTATCATCACAGTAAGCTGCATGTATTTATAATTTACATGTAAAATAGATAAAACAGGGATATTTTAATAAAGGAACTACTCAGGATAAATAAATTATATTGCATTCCTATTTGTCTTATTTGTTTGAAAAGGAATTTCGATATCACGGAATAGCACAATATCTAAACACTACATACCATGGATTTCTGGAAACAATTAGAGCGTTTGCCATCATGCCGCTCCTTCTGCCTCAGCCATCTTCTGTTGGATGGCGGTTCACTTCCTCCTCATCAATAATTCTACAAACAAAAATGTAAACTTCTGTTGTAGTATGTCCAGCAACCAAAATCCCTATCGTGTGCTATCACCATCCATCACCTTGTATGACCAAACCTCTGACAGCCATAATCTTCTAAAAATCTTTCTCCCTAATGCCATTGACCCTTAAAGATCACGGGTGTTTCGTCACATGTTTTCTATAACTTCAGCAAAATTGAACACTATGAGCCTAATTTAATTGCTGCGATTTTCAGATCCGAGCTCGCAAGTGGAGATCGCAGTCAAATTTGCTATTCAATTGGCGTCTTTTTGCATGCTCGGATCGGGTTACGAGTTACGAGGTTGAAAAAAATGTCAGCCGTACAACTTGTAGCTTACACCATCCAGAAGCCTTTGTTCTGTCACTTTCACAAGGCTAACATCGCAAATCGTTATTCAATTGCTCCAATTCCCCAAGCTCACAAACAAATCCACACTCGTAAATCGCAAATGGAGTAGAAAATCCTACATGTACTCAAGAGGATCCGCAAAGGGGTTAACCATCAATTCACAGCACTGTAAATGCAAATAAAATGGTAATACTGCACTGTAAATTACGGGAAGAGCAATGAAAGACATTAATTGGACAACAGTCTCAAGCCCGCACAACTGCAGGAAATACGTTTTATTTTTATGTCTCATTTCGGGGTTATATGATCTTGGGTATCAATGAGTTAATACATATGAGGCCACCCATATGGACTAGAACAGCATTGGCATTCATTTTCATAGTTCTTCATTTACGAATTTTTGCGAGTCTGATCACATATTGGACCCCCGAACCTGATTGATTGACTCGTAACCTCCATGTCTCATTTTCTATTGGCCGATTCGAAATGAGCGGTTACAGGCTCACTGAATTGATCATGTTCCGGCCCACAACTGCTCCGAACCAGTGCATGGTTTACAAAGCTGGCTTCAAGATCGCAACTCGCGACCTGGAGCAATTGAATAGCCACGCAAATGGAGTCCAAGAGGAGCCCGCAACTCGTTGCAGACATGCGGCCGTCTGCGAGCGAGTTGCAGGCTTTCAATTGAATGAGGCCCTATGCGTCATATTCAGCAGCCACACCTGTTGTCATTACTTCTCTGCCTCCATGCACATGAATTAATTCCACACCAAAAATAAATTCAAAACACCACCAACTTCCATATCTCTTCATCTTCTAGCTCTGCTTTTTCAATTACATGTCTATAAAGCCCTAAATGATCTTTATTCAATATATATGCTACACTTATTTTCCATTTTACCCTCGCCTCGTTGTACACTCTAAAATCCACATAACATTCACAGTCCCCACTGTGTGGCAATCTTGCTTCTACTCCTTGCCCCAATTCACTTCAACAAACTCCCATTACAAATAATGCCCTCAAACTCTGACCTCCCCAAAAACCCATCTCATTGTTTTCTATCTTCTTGATATATCACAGACATCTTCACACCATGCACTACTACTGATCCCCATCCACGGCATGACATGGCATGCCCAGGACAGAGATTTAACCTCTTGCCCACTGCACCATTTTATATTTTGCCTTATTGCAAAACATTTCTATTTAACCATCTTAAGATTCTAGTATTTTGTACATTTTTTGGTGATAATTCTATTAATATAAGAATTATTATGCAATAATACACATATATAACATGAAATATATACTTTATTGACATTTCCAATAAGCCCACACATCGCACATCTCTCTCTGTAGCCCTTTGGCTGCTACCTTGTTCAAATACCTTTCCCGCATACTCTAGTCAGGGCCACGGCAACCAAAGGACCCACTCAGGAATAAGCAGATAAAGAAGTTCTTGCCATATACACACACCAAGAGCTCCATACTGGATACCTGGTCTAAATGGAGTTGAATATAAATATGAATGTATCTGTTTGACTTATAGAAAACCTATACACATAACAGGACATAGTAACATTTAAATAAAGTCTGGCACTTTAAACAGGATGAACCCCCCACGAAATCCAGATCCAAGGAAAAACATTTGCCATGTCCACTCTAAGAAATACATCATATCCTGTTTCTCTCCAACAGATGCACGATTGGGCAATTAGTGACCCAACTGCTTCATCTCCCATTTAAGGAGTCATAGTGCTTGTGTTGCTTGCTGTGGTTACATGGTAAATGTCTGACATTTTGTCTGGTATGCTAACCCCTGGCTTGTCCGATCTTTATCTTCTGCTTCATATGCTGACATTTAACTTTTTTAACCCTTCATTTTTGTTATATTCCGTAGTCTTTTGCTTCCACTGATTAGCCACAGTCTCTAGACATTCAATCCTGTTGCAGGCCCCTGATACTCCCTTAACGAAAACAACGGGTGCTAGGCATTGTGTATAACACTCAACCTCTGCATCCTAGTACATTAAAAAGGTTTGCTATTGATGAATGTATTAAATTATAAATTAGAGCATATGTAGTAATTAACAACAGTGTTAGATTTAAAGGTCTATTGTCATTTGAGAAAATCTTCACATGCAAACTATTAATATTATTATCCTTTATTAATAACTTGCCAACATATTCAGTAGTACTGCACCGTGGTTAAGCATGACCAAAAATAAAATTAACGCAATGCAAAAAATTGATTGCCTTTTCCTTGAGCATTAAATCAAATGTACGTAGTGCTTTTCTTAAAGCACCATACAACATGAAAACTTACAATCTAAAAGGTTTTTGGATGTGGTACAGGGAGGTGACAGATGCACTGTGCATGTTAAGACTGAACGTGATCAGCTTCTTTAAAAAAACGTGTGTTTAGTGAGTTTTTGAAAGTTATGAGGCAGGAAAATAGTCTACTGGAGCGATGTAAGGAGTTCCAAAGAGTAGGGACAGCACAAGAACAGTCCTGAAGGCGGGAGTGAGAGGAGGTGATAAGAGACAAGCAAAGAAGAAGGCCATTAGTGAAGAGGGCGGTTGAGGAGCATTTTGAGACAACGGAGGAGATTTAATCTGTGGAATTTTCTACCAAGGGAGGTGGTGACAGTGGATTTGATAGATAAGTTTAAAAAGGGATTAATGGGATATATTTTTAATTAAAAAGGGTATTCAGGGTTATCCTGGTTAATTAGAGTGGGATTATTGATCCAGGGAGGAATCCGATCGCCAGTATCTGGGGTGAGGAAGGAATTCATTTTTTTCCCTTTTGAGACAATTGGCAAAGTTTCACTGTTTTTTTTTGTTCCCCTTCCTTTCGATCAATTAACAATTAATCTGCATATTGCAGATCAGAGGAGATCTTAAAAGGTTGAACTCGATGGGCTAAAAGTATTTTTTCAACCTCAATTACTATGTAACTATGTAACTATAATATAGTGCACTGTTGTTGAGGGCTTTATACTTTAGGGTCATCATTTTATTCTAGTGTCTATGAGAAGCCAGTGGAGTGACTGACAGAGGAATGCTGTAGATAGAGAGCATTGAGTATGGTAGATGAGTTTGGCAGAGGCATCATTATGGATTGGAGTTGAGACAGATTCTTGATGGGGAGGCTAGCAAGGAGCAAGTTACAGTAATCGAGATGAGATATGATGAGAGGATGTATTATAATTTTAGTTGTGCTTTTTGTAAAATAGTGACATTTTGTGGATGTTTTTCAGGTGAAATTGACAAGTGTTTGTGATTGATTGTTTGTGAGGAATGGAAGAGAGGGCAAGATCCAGCAGAACCCCAAGATAACAGGCCTAAGAGGTGAGATTGATGATGGGGTTGTTGACAGTAAAAGACATTTGAGGAGTGTAAGCTGTAATAGAGGGTGGGAGGATTGGAAGCATCCATGGAAGCCCAACACGAAACGCACATTTCAGGAAGTTTATGGTCTGTCCCATGGAGATGGCATCATCAAGCGTCTCACTAGGGAAGTAATGGCCCTGAGACCAGTTTTATTGTTTATTTTGTAAATATAAATAGGCCCATGGCACTTTATGATTATTAATTATCTGATTGCACAAGGTGTTATATTTCAATGAATCATGATTGATAGGAGTGGCCACCAATTAGGCTATGTGGCCTAGCATACAGCTTTATTAAATTGTGATTCTGCAAATTTAAAAAGGCTCTATATAAGCACACAGCATATTTTTTACAGAAGTTTTTAGTTAGTGAAGACCTTGCTTTTGGATAGAAGATCAATAACTAAAAACTTCTGTAAAATGACAGCATAATATTTGCCAGCCTCGCAATGCTGTAGTTTGCCGCACAATGTGAGGCTCGCAATATGCAGCAAAGCCCGGGCACTGCGAGCCTCTCTATGCACGGCTTCTCTCGCACACTTTTCCTCCTTCTGTGTCACCTCCCTCCCTCTTCTCTCCTTCTCTCTCCTCTCTGCGAGCCTCGCAATGTCTCTTCCCCCCTCTCCCTCCCCTGTGTCTCTTTCCCCCCTCACCTTCCACTTTGTATCTTTGCCCCCTCTCCCCCTCTCCCTCCCCTGTGTTTCTTTCCCCCTTGTCCCTCCCCTGTGTCTCTTTCCCCCTCTGCCTCCCCTGTGTCTCTTTCCTCCTCCCTCCCCTGCATCTCTTTCCCCCCTCTCTTGTGTCTCTTTGCCCCTCTCCCTCCCCTGTGTTTCTTTCCACTTGTCCCTCCCCTGTGTCTCTTTCCCCCCCTCTCTTGTGTCTCTTTCCCCCCTCTCTTGTGTCTCTTTGCCCCCTCTCCCTCCCCTGTGTTTCTTTCCCCTCCCTCCCCTGTATCTGTTTCCCCCTCTCTCTTGTGTCTCTTTCCCCCTCTCTTGTGTCTCTTTGCCCCCTCTCCCTCCCCTGTGTTTCTTTCCCCTCCCTCCCCTGTATCTCTTACCTACCTCTCTCTTGTGTCTCTTTGCACCCCTCTCCACCCTCTCGCGAAACCTGTTTCTCTTTGAAGCCAGTGGAGTGACTGATCGAGAAGTGCTGCTGATACTGAGTGTTAAGTATGGTAGATGAGTCCAGCAGGGGCATCATTATGAGTTGAAGTGGGGACAGGTGGGTGATGGGGAGGCCAGCAAGGAGAGAATTACGTAGTTGGGATATTGTGAGAGAATGTATTAGAATCTTAGTTGTGTCTTGTGTAAGATAATGAAGTATTTTGTTGATGTTTTTAAGATGAAAATGTAAACATTTTGTGATTTATTGTATGTGAGGAATGAAAAAGAGTGCAGTATCCAGTAGAACCCAAAGACAGCAGGCCTGAAAGTTCAGTGTTGATGGCATTGTCAACAGAGAGAGATATTTGAGGAGTGGTAACTGTAGTAGAGGGTGGGAGGATAAAAAGAAGTTGGCAACTTGTGCTAGAATAGAGGGGCACAGATCTGGTGCTGAGGTAAATTTGAGCGGCATTTGCGTACAGACGATACTGAGATACAAAAGATTGTATTAGGGTACTAAGGGAGGATGTAAAGACAAAAAAGGACTGAACCTTGGGGTTATGCCATCTAATTTATTTTCCTCTTATTTTTTTAACTGCAAGTGTAAGTTTATTGGAGTGTGAAAATACAAATATAGTCTGGAAAATCTGTTTGACACTCCTTGACGAAAATGTAGTCTGAGACACACAGACTGCATTATACTATTAGCGTGACTACTAGTAGCCATTCATGTCAGTTCTACCCATTGAGCCTGGTTATGGAACGGATTAATTTGAAGATGGTGGTGGTGCCTCCTGTTCTGAGATTCCAATGGCAATCTCTAAGATGTTTGCTGTGCCTGCCGCATTCAAGCCTTAAGGGCCCAGTGGTTAAATCTATTTCATCTTGTACTTTTACAATCGGCTCTGCTGGATGTAGGTTCCAATATGCTATTGTCAATGACTCACATCTCTCTCATGTCATGTCTCTGTCAACAACAACATCATCACTCCCACCTCCCAAGCCCGTTGTCTTGGAGTTCTACTGGACCCCGCTCTGTCTTTCATCCCTCACATACAGTCACTAATAAAATCTTGCCTTCTCCATCTAAAAAACATCTCCAGAATTCGCCACTCTCTCATCATCTCTTGACTTCACTATTGTTGCTTCTTGCTGGCCTACCCACCACCCGACTATCTCCACTTCAATCCATTATGAATGCTTCTGCTAGACTCATCTTCCGTACACAACGTTCAGTGTCGCATCACCTCTTTGTCAATCTCTCCACTGGCTTCCTTTAGCTTCAAGAATACAATTTAAAATCATGACCCTAACTTACAAAGCCCTCAAAAATAACGCTCCCCCATACATCTCTGGTCTCATCTCCAAATACTCCCCCACCCGCCCTCTTCGTTCTGCTTATGACCTTCTTCTTTCTACAACTCTTGTCACCTCCTCTCACTCTCGCCTTCAGGACTTTTATCTTACTGTCCCTATTCTCTGGAACTCCTTGCCTCACTCCACCAGATTATCCTCTCACTCAAAACATTCAAAACCTCACAAAAACCACCTCTTTAAAGAAGCGTATCACCTTCCACCCTAACACACTCAGCACTTCTCTCTCCCTCCTGTACCACACACAATAACTTCAGGTTGTAAGTCCTGCAGGGTGCTTTGGGGAAAGTACCACAGACACTGGATTCGAGGCTCAAAGACAGGGCCCTCTTTGCTTTGCTTTGTGTTCCGTAGGCGCTCATCCCTACGACCCTGCATGACTTGCGCATCATACCTACAACCCGAGGGACTACAGATCAACAGAAAACTCAAATACACAATTCACTGTGCGAGACCCGTTGCACTATGAAAAAATTGCCTGCAAAAATTACTGCCCATAACACTCTGAAAAGGAAACCGCCACTTAGAGAAAAAAAATACGACCCACAAAAAGTACAAAGTTAACGTCCGAATCGCGTAAAACAAAAAACATGAAAAATACAAAACATAATACATAAAACATCACACACAGCACGAGGGGACAGCCAGGACATCTAGGAGTGATGTTGCACGCAAATTTAAGTAGAATTTCCAGAGTTTAGCCACTCGAAAATCGCCTACACGAGAAAAAAATGGCCGCTGAAAAACGAAAACGAGGCTACACGACCCCTGAGCACGCAAAACACCGCCAACCACTTACGACTTTTACCCAGGAACGTACGTCTTTTACCTAGGAAAGTACGAGCTTCAAAATACACTATTAGGAAGGACGGAAAACGCTCAAGACCCGCGTAACACACACACAATCGCCACCATTTTATAACACTAACTTAAAACTAAGAACATTACCAATCTAAAATGCCGATTTACACAACTAAACAAACGGTTTCCCCTCGTGCACGCAGCCTATTTACACTGCACACATTGCTGACACTAACACCTCAGATCACCAACAGTGCAAATGTACATTGTATGCTGCAGGAAATACAACAGCGATTGTTAGCTCTTCAGGATATTGATTGCTGGATATATTAATTACAAATAGGTACAGTATATTAATGTATTATTTAATTAATTAATTAATAATTATTATAAAAAAATATATTTATATAACAAAAAACAGCAGGGGAGAGACTCGCAATGAGCTCCGAGAGTCCTCAGAGGGGAGAGTACATGAGGGGAGAGGCGCGCAATGAGTGCCGAAGGCGCTCAGCGCGAGGTTTGCAATGAGTGCCGAAGGTACTCAGAGGACTAAAAGCCTTACATTGTGTGGCAAATAGCATTACCTGCCTTACAATTTTATTGCCGTCATTTTTTGACGGGTGACTCGCTAGTAATAATAATAATAAAATCGTTTTTATTTCTAACAATTTTTACATATGCAAACATTTTTGATTTTCTTATTACTGTCAATCACATATGTGGTTGTGAGCAATTCGGGTTGTTGCTAATGTTTGTGCGCTCGCGCAGTGAGCCCGCTGCAACCGCGGCCCTAGCAAAGCGATGGCCGCAGTTGCTGGCAAGGAGCACCAAAGGCGCTACTTGCACTGGTAGAGATGAGTGTCGTAGGCGCTCATCCCTATGACCCTGTACGGCTTAGGCAGGGAGCGCTGAAGGTGTTCACTGTGCTGGTGGAGATGTGCGCAGTAGGAACTACACATCAACACAAATCTCAATTACACAATTCATAATGCGAAACGCGTAGCCTTAACAAAATGATGGCCCATAACACTTGCAACAAGGAAAGCGAGACTTACAAAAAAAAAAATAAGACCCTCGACACTTAGAAAAAAAAAATACAAGGTTAAAAAAATATGAAGTTAACCGCCGAACAGCACACATACAAAAACAACAACACCACCAAAATTAACAAAAATACAAATCAAACATCACTCACAGCACAACGTCGGGGGGTTAAGGTTGCACGACAATAGAACCACAATTTGCAGAGTTTCCACACAAAAAAATTGAGGACGTAAAAAACTAAAACGAGGCTACACGACCAATAAACACGCAAAAACACAGCCAGGCATATTTTTACACATGCTCGTACAAGGTATAAAATACACTATTAGGGAGGAAGCAAAATGTTCCACACCCGCGTAACGCATACACAATTGCCGCCATTTTACAACACTAACTTGCAAATAATAACATTACCATTACAAACTGCAGAATTACACACCTACCCAAAAAAGGCTTCCCCACGCGCACGCAGCCTATTTACACTACACACTGCACACATTGCTGACACTTACACCTCAGCTCCACAACACTGCAAACCTACATTGTATGCTGCAGGAACATCAAAACAGATTGTCAGCTCTTCAGCACAATGCTTCCTGCATATATTACTTCAAAATAGGTAAAGTATATTAATTTATGATTTTATTAATTCATTAATTATCATAAAGAAAAAACATCTAGAGAAAATAAAAAAACACTTTCTTTGCGTGGCAAACAGCATTACCTACTTACAATTTTATTGCTGTCATTTTTTGATGGGCAAGTCGCTAGTCACATACAGTATATGTATATATACAAAAAATGTTGCTAACACTGATGTCATCAATGGGGTGTGGCTATGACATCAGTGGGGGTGGGGCATAAAACCTTTTGCGTTTGCATTTCAGAGAAAGACAGCAAAGTGAGAGAGAGAGAGAGAGGGAGAGAGAGAGGTACAGAGTGAAAAAGACAGGAACAGAGAGAGAGAGAAAATTGCAGAATTTATCTATAACGCGCCAATATATTCCGTAGCGCAATACATAAGTTGTGATCAAGGCAAAACAATATTAACACAGTACAAAGATGGAGGGCCCTGTCTGAGCCTAGAATCCGGTGTCCATAGAGCTTTCCCCAAGACTGAAAACTCACAGACTGTGTAATAAGAACAAAAGTCAGCAAATAAAATAATTAAAACAGCAATGGAGACCAGAAACTGTATGTAGCACGGGATATGGTAGGTCGGTATGTCAGACCCCAGTTCCTTAAAAATATGCCTGCAAATTTTCAAGGATATGCTGTAAGGTTTTAAGGATATTACCATTCAATAATATGTGCAGAGACCAAATGGTACCTTACTCATGAGAGTAACCATTATATAAAGTAATTAATCTCTTTCATTTCTGTATCTTTTGAATATTATTTCACTGTAACAAGAAACTGGAAACAACAGGGACGGGCGATCTACTAAATAACTAAAAAAAAAATTTTGTATTAAATATTCAGCTCCTGAAGTGTCAAAGTACCTAATTATAAGAGATTATCAAGAGTGTAAAAATCTCAAAATGTACTTTGGGGAAAGTACTACATACGTTAGATTTTAAGCTTAAAGACAGGGTCCTCCATTCTTTTACAATATGCTAAAATTTGTTTTTGCCTTTTAATTAACCCCTGTATAGCTCTGCGAGTTATGTTGGTGTGTTACAAATAAAATATATAATAATAATAATAATAATAATCATTGAATTCTATAACTTTACATTGATAGCTTATCTTTTCTAAAAGTAATTGTTAATATAGAAAGAATCCTAATTTTAGGTGAAACTTGCCATTTAATTAATCATAGCCTTTTTTTTCCCAAAGACCTCAGATATCACATAATTATTCAGTTAACAAATCTGACTCTGGATCCCATTACTGAATATGTTACAATAAAAGAAAAGTAATTTCATTCTTGAAAAAACTGTAATCTGCTTCCTGCATATTAATTAATATTTGGGAAAATTGATTGCTTCATTAATTTGTGTATTTTTAATAATATTTTTTCATGTAGTGATTCTGGTTCACTAGTCCAATTTAAATTGATGTTTATTGATTATCTGCCTAAATTGATTGGCACACATTTAAAAATATTTTAACCTTTGCATTTCTTAATGGAAAGAAAAGTGATTGTTTAATTGTCAATATAAAATTGGTATGAAATAAATAAACTTAATGCAAAAATGTATTTGATATTTTTATTTGTACAGCTAAATCCAACAAAACATTTAAGATTTAGACACCACTTTTTAATTCCCCAAACTACAACTGAGAGGTTAAAGCTGATGGAATGCCTTTTCATATCATTTCTATCATGGATTTAAGAGGCCACATTTTAACAATATCATTTTTTTATTTATGGATCAAAATTAATGCTGTAATAATATTCTCTTAATTCAATGTTATTAAATGTTTGAACACCAAGTTTGTAGAACACCTTTGGCATTTACATTAATTTGTGATTCCTGTTAAGTTGCAATAATTGCTTGGCTGGGGAGAATATCAGCATATGGACTCATAATGTATATAAATCGAGATATAATTAAGAGACTCCTTAAGGCAAAATTAAGGAGTACAAATACAAATTATGGTTGATAAATATATGTACACAGTTGATAATTTAAGGTACATAGTTTTATATTTTAGCATCACATCATGAAAGACTTAGGGCCTCATTCTATTATCGGCCGCAGCCGTTGCGGGGCCGCAAGGACCGGCCGCAAGCTATTCTGCTATTCTATTCCCCTCCGGCTGGGGATTCTGGAAGGCTTGCGGCCGGAGCCTTGCTATCTCTTGTGGCCGCTCGCGCCAGAGGAAATCCTTTGATCTTAAACGGCCGCAAGGAAATCGTCCGTAAGAAAATCCTATTTGCAATTCAATTGCTCCGGGAACCCTCTCTGCAAGGCTAAAACCGAGCAGCAGCTTACTTGCATGAAAGAGGTCCCGCTAGCACCAATTAAGCACAAAATATAGCCCAAATAAAGCCATCCTGCACTTTGAGAAGACTATAAAGTGATTTTCGGTGTTAGCAAAAATAGCACAAAATTCCCCTATACTCAAATCCGTAATTTTTTTTTTTTTTTTAATATACGTCAAATATCCATGTAAAAAGTCCATAGGGCTTGGAGCACCTCAGACCCGCCCACGCCGCAGCCGGAAAATAAACAGTTAATTTAAACTCGGGTTTGGGCTGATGTGCAAGCTTGAGAGTGGGTTACTTTTAATCCTCATGTCCCCCAATATGATCCCTAGCAGAGCTTTACAGAGCTGTCTTGAATTTATTTTTGACTTTTTAGATTTCAGAGCTTACGGCCGGTTGCAAGATTTACGGCCGGCCGTAAGAGGAGATCCTTGCGGGGCCGTTTAATTGAATTGCGAGGTAACGGGACCCCCGCAAGGAATCGCAGCCTTACGGCCGGTTTACGGCCGATAATAGAATGAGGCCCTTAGGCAGTATTGATTACATTAATTATAAATATACATGATAGATAGACTGTCATCTATCTGTTTCTTTGCTGTGTGCACTGATTTTGTTCAGGTGAGTAGTCAGAATCTCATTTAAGCAGGTAAAGGAGCAAACTTGTGAGCTTGAGAACACTTCTAGTGTTAAGTGCAGTTTTAGTATGTTTAAGAGTTCAAATAAAAGGGGCAAATTTTAGTTCATAAAGTTTTAAACAAATATATTGTTTTGTTTATTTTTTGTTTTTCCTCCACTGCATTTTGTAGTTGGTAATTATGAGTCAGTCCAGTGACAACCTCACTTGGTGTACATCCTGTCATATGTATGCACTACTGGAACAGATGATCCAGGGTCCATACCTCTGTGAGAGGTGTGAGCATGTTGCCTCTCTTGAAGCTAACATTGGAGAACTGGAGAGGAGAGTTGCAGCACTTAGTGATATTGCTCCACTGGAAAGGGAGTTAGTGCTCACTGAGCACAGTCTAGCTGGGCCCCTGAGGGTGATGCTGGGGCTAGTGAGGATGTCCAGGGAGGTAGCTGGGTTGCATTTACAGGGCAAAGCAGAAGGGAACAGGAGGAGGAGGCGGGCCAATTCTGAGTTGGCAAACACCAACTGATTTGTTGGATTGAGTGAAACTGCTGAGGATGTTCATTCAGGAATGGCAATGCCAGATAGAGCTGTTACCTCTAACAGCTGGGAGAACAGTTCTACTGGAGGAGAGGGAGGGCAGAGAAACAGACAGGTTTTGGTGGTAGAGGACTCTATTATTAAAAAAGGTAGACAGGGTGATTTCTCACCCAGATCCCAGCAATCAAACAATTTGCCATCTTCCAGGTGCTCAGGTTTAGCATGTTGTGGATGAGGTAGATAAATTATTGGGAAGGACTGGAAATGAACCAGCGGTCTTGGTACATATTGGTACCAATGATAAGGTTAGTGGAAGATGGAGTGTCCTAAATAATGATTTTAGAGATCTAGGGAATAAGCTTTAGGCAAGGACCTCCAAGGTAGTATTTTCTGAGATACTACCAGTGCCACGTGCTAGCCCAGGGAGGCAGAAGGAGCTTAGGGAGATTAATGCGTTGGCTACAAAAGTAGTGCACTAAAGAGGGGTTTGGCTTTTAGAGCACTGGGCGGACTTCGCACCTGGGCACAATCTCTATAGCAGGGATGGATTGTACCTTAATGATGAGGGAGCTTTTCTAGGGAATAGGATGGTAGAACGGCTGGGGGAGTTTTTAAACCAGTAGATGGGGGATGGACTAGATAGAAGTAATGTAGAGGGGGTAAGGAATTAATTAACAAGTCATAAAGGGTGGAGAATGGGAAGGGTTAGTATAGTCAATAGGGAGGTATTGCTAGGTAACTCAAGTACAGTGGCAGGCACTTCAGAAACACAATTGGTATTTAATAGGCCTTACTGAAATGTGGTGGGATGCCTCTCATGACTCGACTGTTAATCTGGATGGTTATAACCTATTTAGGAAAGATAGGGGCAATGGTAAAAGAGGAGGAGGGATTTGTCCATATGTTAAGTCTGAATTTAAGTCTATAGTCAGAGCAGATATGGTGGTGGAACTAGTGATAATGTTGAATGTTTGTTGGTAGAGTTAAATAGCGGAGGAGCAAATACTAAATAATATTGGTAGGAGTATGCCATAAACCCCCAAATATATTGAAAGTGAGGAAAAACAATTATTATTACAGATGGGAATGCAGCTAAGCAAGGGCAAGTTCTAATAATGGGAGATTTTAATTACCCTGAAATAAACTGGATAAATGAGACCAGCAGTTCAGCTAAGGGGAGCAGGTTCTTGAGTACACTCAGAGATCATTATCTGGCCCAGGTTATACAAGCCCCTACTAGAAATGAGGCTATCTTAGATTTAGTCATCACAAATAATATTGATATAGTATCACATGTTAAAATAGTTCAACCTTTTGGAAACAATGATCACAACACAGTCTCATTTGAGATAGAATTTAAAAAACAAAACTGTAAGGGGGCAACAACAAGGGCAGATTTTAACTCTAAGGGCAGCAATACAAAATATAGACTGGAACAAAGAACTGACATAAAATACTGAACATAAATGGACAACACTTAAATCCCTACTAAATATACATACTGTACTTATCACCATATACCATTTGGGAATCAAAGCAAAAGGAGTAAATCACACCCCACGTGACTTAACAATGAACTAAAGATCAAGATACGGAGTAATAAGCAGGCATAAACTATACAAAAAAGAGGGGACAGAGACTGTTTTATGTGAGTACAAGGAAATTACCAAAAATGGCAATTAGACTGGTTAACATAGAAAATAACAAGTTATATGTAAAGGAGAATAAGACTAACCCCTAAACATGTGTATAAATATATCAATGGGAAGAAGGCCAGGAAGGAAGTTATAAGAACATTACAATGTGACACAGGCCATGTGATAATTAATTAGTGATCAAGAGTAGGCAGATGAGCTAAAAAAGTTATTTTCTTCAGTATATACAAGGGAGGTACCAGTGGTTGGGACACTGCAACATAATGGGGCTACATTACCTTCATCAAATAATTGGTTAACGCAGGAAGAAATAGATTGGAAAAAATAAATGTCAAACCATTATATCTAATTTTTCAAGATTCACTCAACACGGGATCACCTATATTTAAGAAAGGAACACGAGCAAATGTGTGGAAATATACAAGAATGTGTCTATTTGAACAGGATTTTAAGTAGGAGTTCAGGTTTATGAGGGATAGGTCATGTCAAACAAATCTAATTAGTTTATATGTGGAGGTTAGTAGGAACTTGGATCAAGGCAACTTTGTGAATGTAGTCTTTTTGGATTCTGCAAAGGCTTTTGATACAATGCCACAAGGAAGACTATTGTGCAAACTAATGGATACAGGTATTGTATAAATTGCTCATGGACTGAATGCTGGCTAAAAGATAGGTAGCAAAGAGTTGTTGTAAATAGAATATACTCAGATTGGACAAATGTGGGGTCAGATAATTAGGTCCTCTCCTTTTTAACATATGTATTAATGACTTAGAAGTAGGACTGGAAAATGGCAGATGAGATTTAATACAAATAAATGTAAATTTATGCATTTGGGAAGGAAAATAGCCATGCAATTTATAATTTTAATGGAGCTAATATAGGGGTATCTTATTTTGAAAGGGATTTGGGAGTACTTGTGGACAACCGCCTAGGTAACAGTGCTCAATACCAAGCAGTATCTAGAAAGCCAAGTAAAATATTAGCATGTATTAAGAAAGGTATAGAAACATGGAAGCAAATATTATTCTACCACTATACAAATCCCTAGTACGCCCTCATTTGGAATATGGAGTACAATTTTGGGCACCACTTCCTAAAAAGGACATTTTAGAGCTTGAAATAGTACAGAGAAGGGCAACAAAACTAATAAAGGGAACGGAGGGGCTAAGTTATGAAGAAAGACTAACCAAATTACCCTTATTTTCTCTTGAAAAAAGGCGTCTAAGAGGAGATATGATTACCGTATATAAATATATCCAGGGTCAATATAAGGCTTTGTCAAGTGAACTTTTTGTGCCAAGAGGTTTTCAACTGACAAGAGGACATCCCTCGAGGTTAGAAATTAATAGATTACACCTTAAACAAAGAAAAGGGTTCTTCACAGTAAGGATGGTTATCTGTGGAATTCTCTACCAAAGGGGAGGTGGTGACAGCAGATTTGATAAATAGTTTTAAAAAGGGATTGGATATATTTTTAAATAAAAGGGCAATCAGGGTTTCCTGGATAATTAGAGAGGGAGTATTGATCCAGGCAGGAGTCCGATCTTCAGTATCTGGGGTTAGGAAGGAATTCATTTTTTTTTTACTTTTTAGACAATTAGCAAAGCTTCACTAGGGTTTCTTTTCAATTTACAATTCAAAATGAATCTGCATATTGCAAATCAGAGGAGGTCTAAAAAGTTTGATGGACTAGAAGTCTCTTTTAATCATCAATTACTATTTAACTACCTATCTATCTAAAGTTACACACATGTACACTGTGGAATTAATTGTTTATGTGTATTCTGAGAGTTAATGTATGACAGATGACAGTTTGGGAATGTTAGCAAAAGGGAATTTTCTTTGAATAGATTTGGTTCAATATGCAACAACACCCCCAATTTACAATATAAATAATTTGGCATTTGTTTCTAGCTGTAAATATGCTTTTATGGTATTGGCTTACTGAGATAATAATGTTGTTAATTTGTACCATACTTCATAAACATGTAAAGCTTTTCCCAAACTAGACTGGTTCTTCAAAATGTCTAGAAATAGTTGTGGGTGGTTCTGCAATTTTCACATTAATCCATGGAGAAACTAGTAATGTCTTTGGAGTGGGAATAGCAAAACTTCTCTAAAATTTACTGAATTGTGATGCCCAATCTCACAATCACATGTTCGATCTTCATGTGATTCTGGGAACTTTACCTCTCACTATTATTATACTTTATTTGTAAAGCACCAACATATTCCGTAGCGCTGCACAGAGGATTATAAAAAACTAGAGACTTGCCCATCAAAAAATGACGGCAATGAGATGTGTATGTTTGGAAAGTTGTTTAGTTATTAATATACGTATTTGACACTTAAGATTTAAGTTATGATGAAATAAGTAGTATTGTGATATTAAACATGTTTATTTTTGTAAAATGTTCTTTTGGTGAACAGTAACTGTTAAAGCATTTTGTATTAAAAGTATTAACATTTGAATGTAAGAGCAGTTGAACTTTAAATTAATCAGTATTGTAAACTTGAGGTAATGTTTTTTAACATGCAAGTTCTATCTCAAGAATTTTTAACTTAAATATACATTGAATCCAGAGGAAAGCAAACAGTAAAAACCCTCCTTGAAACGTTGCCAATTGCATCAGAGAGGGAAAAAAATTAATTCCTTCCTGACCCCATGAACTGGCGATCAGATTACTTCCTGGATTAATGTTTAATTAAACTTTGTAATATGTCTAAATAGGAAACTTGAAAGTATATTTTTTAAAACTTGAACTTTCTTATCTCTGTAAGTAAGGAACTTTAAAAAAAACTTTGAAACTTGTAACATTAGAAACAGTAACATAGTTAATTAACAGTTTAACATAATTTGTGAAAACAATGCAAGGCAAGTGTTTTGTGAGGCTAATGATATATAAACAGTACTTCCATTAATTATGACTGAATTGTTTATTCATTTGTATTTTTCAATGGTTGACCTTTTGTTTGTTGCTATAGTAATTGTTTTAAATCGCACATATAGTTTGGTCTCTGGAAAAGTGGTTCTCTAAAAAGAGAACGCAAGAACTTAAACTTGTTGCACGCTGTTTAAGCACTGTTCTGTATGTTTTTGACAATTTAATGTAGTTTAACAGGAAAATATTGTTTTTGTAAATGTAATTTCTGTTGCGTAATAATGACCTTTTGATGGCAACGGACATTTATGTGTATTTGTTTTAAAAATGTGGTGGTTATATTGTGTTTTTTTATATTTTTTCATTTGCTTTTAAATTTGTTTTGCATGGCTTTTATTTCTTTAATGAAAAGCTAAAGTACTACATAGTAGACAATGTTTTTAGTAAAAATACGTCCATCTTCTAATAAATCACCTTGACTTTCATTATTTTCAATGTAAACTTTAATAGCCTGTGGATTTTTCAACCGTGACAAGGCAACGTACAATTGGTCATGTGCAAATACTGGTTCTTGTAAGAAAATACCCACAGATTTAAACGTTTGACCTTGTGATTTATTAATGGTCATGGCAAATGCCATAATGATGGGAAATTGTCTTCTTTGAAGTATAAAAGGGAGACTACTTTCACTTAGTGCTAAATCTATTCTTGGTATGAAAACTCTCTCTCCTTTATGGGTACCAGTTAAAAATTTAGCATCTATGAAATGGTCCTTTAATTGTTGAACAATTAATCTTGTCCCATTGCATAGGCCTTTTTTGGGGTTCATATTTTGCAGTAACATGACAATTGCACCTTTCTTTAGCTGCAAAATATGTGGTGGCATTCCAGAAGGAGTTAGTGAGTTTATGAATTCAGTGGAAAAGTTAGCATGACTTTCATTGTCATCAGCAAGTACAGAATTAGCACTGTGATAATTTCTTTGTGGTGCATTAATTTTTTTTAAATTTCATTATTGAGGATTAATGCATCCTTATTTCTACACGTTAGTATGACTTGGTTGGCAAGCTCTGAATATTCCTGGTTATTTATGCTACCTTCAAATATAGCCGATATAATATCTTGGTGGCAAATCATATGAGGTGGGATCTGCACAGTGTCGTCAGGTAAATGTGGTATTTTTACTGTTCTGCCTTCTCCAATTTTAATAAGCCAATCATTGAAATCAGTTTGGCCTTCTGATCTCATGTTTTATTGCAGTTGAAGATGGGTAAAATGTTTCCATAGTGTGCTTGACTTTATACAGGTTTCGATAATGTCAGTTCGATTTCCATGTACAACGACAGGTAATGTTTGTCTAAAATCTCCACCTAACAACATTGCCTTTCCATCAAATGGAAAAGTATTATCCATGACTTCACTAAGCAAACGGTCAATACATTGGAGTGCATAGCATGACATCATTGTGGCAACATCTATTATAATTAATTTACTTTTTTTAATTTTTTTTGCTTGTAATGATGTCATACGAATATCTGACACAAAGGTTTCTAAAATAGGCACTGGCAGTTTAAAGCCACTATGTGCAGTTCTTCCACCTTCTAACAAAAGTGCAGCAATTCCAGTAGTGGCAAACGGCAGTGCTATTTGACCTTGTGCTCGTACAGAACTCATTAATAAATTATATAGATACGTTTTTCCTGATCCGCCAGGTCCATCAAGATTGAAATAACGCCCTGTAACCATGTCATCATCTATTGAATTTTTAATGGCATTAAATGCTTGCAATTGTAACGTATTTAAAGTTGCAAGTCTTTTTTCTTTTCTTTCTACTTGTAGCTGAATGTCATAGTCTTCAAAGTTTATGTCATCCATAAGACCTGGATCAGGCAAATTAAAACTTGCACAACTTAATCCATGAGTTAAAAATACTTCTTGGATTTCCATTGTATCGTCCTATAAAGTCTTCAGCCATAATACTTTCAAATGTGTCCCACAAAGCTAATGCATTTGGAGCATTTGAGAAGATACAAATAAATGCAAATTGTTCTCTTATCTGCCGTGGCATTTGACAATGTGCTGCTTCTTCTAAACATCTTTCCCATTCTGTATCATCAGCTAGTAAGTTTCTATGTCTTGCAGCTAAATGGAAGGATTCATATACTATGTCATTAACAGTTCTTAAGTGTTCAAAGCTTTGTGCTCCAGGAACATTTAAAAGTAATATTCGTAAGCAAAAACGTTCAACATCTCTTGGATTGACTGTGTAAATTCTTGGGATTATTTTATTTCCTCTGCTTTTTCTAGGTCTCCATAATCCATTCACAAAAACATAGTGATATGGAATTTCAATATATAAGAATTGTGTTGCTTCTGAATCTGTGGAATTTAATTCAAACCATGCAGTTAGTGTAGTGTGACGAAGTTCACTTTGGGCCAATGCATTACTTTCATTTCCAGCATGGAAATACACTAAATGTCTTTGTGGCAAATGTACTGCTAATCTATATATTGCATGTGATCTATCATGCATTTTAAATTTTAAAAGCCGCCACATAGCTTCTGGCGCAATGACATAGCGAGCATCTACATGAGATGCAAGTTCATCATGTACTAACTCACTACTTTCAGGGTTGTCTGCACTTTTGACGACTACAGTAGCTGCATCATAGCCTTTGTAAATATATTTGTACACATATTTAATGGATTTGATGGAAGTGCAGGCTTCTACATTAAAGTGTGCGTTATCCTTCATGAGTAAATGTGGATTGTAGGGTACTACATATCTATTGTCAACTTTTTTGCCACAAATAATGGCACTATCTCCTTCTCTTCTTTTATAAAGTGGATAGCCCTCACAATTGGCATAGGTTTTGTCTCTATAATCTTTTGGAAAATCTTTTTATTATTTTCCATACATGGTGATTGTGGATTAAGCTCACCACAGGGTCCATGAATCATGCGATGAGTAACAATCTCATATAGTCTACCATATAGTTCTGGATCTGGTAGTTCTGCAACAATGACTGCATCCACTTTGTCAGCAGTATCTAATTTATCTTTTTCTTGAAGTATTATGAGAAGATGTGCATGTGGAAGGCCTCTTTTTTGAAATTCAATGGTATATACATAAGCAAGACATTTGCCAAATAAGTGACTTATAGTAATGTCACGTATTAATTCATTTAATTTAATCTTAAAAACTCTGGCTACTAAATCTGGTCTATCGGAAGGACTTTGCCCAAGAAGTAAATTTTGTGTAATTTCTGGCCATTGGGGATTACATGTAAATGTAAGAAATAAATCGGGTTTGCCAAATTTGGTGACAATAGCCATAGCATCATTGTATCTTTCTCTCATATTTCGAGGAGATCCTTGAAAGGAAGATGGTAAAATTATGGTTTTGCCAGCTGTCATGTCTCTGCTTGTAGCCACCTCAGCAGCATAGTCCATTAATCCAGAATATTGTTCTACACGTAGTTTATCTTGATATTTTATAAAGTTTAAATTATTGGCCTCAACTTGCAAATAGGAATTAATGATCCATTGTTGTGTTAGAAAACTATTTCGAATGGCAATTTGAGCTACTTTAAATTCAAGCATAGCAACATTATTTTGGATTCTGGCTTTAGCATTTGGGTAACTGGGTAGTGTTAATTTTTTTTGCCAACCTGCATCTCTGTGTGGGAAAAAAATGGGATATGTCATTGGATCTAAATTTGGACTTAAGATACTCATATTAATGAATGGTTGCTCCTCATTTCTGGGATATATTCTAATGTCTCTTTGAAATGGTGGTTCTCCTTCATCATTTTGAAACACCATTGCAACCTCATTTGATGTTGGCAAGTTATAACAGCGTTTATCAGTATGTCTGTCTCTTTTAAGTAGCAAATTGACCTTTGGCATTAGTAATTGATGTCTTTGTGCATGAAGTTGTTGTTCATTTTCTACTTCTGCCAATTTTTAATAAGCTTTAGTGTAGGGGTTGTTCTCCATAATGTTATCAAGCTCTATAAAAACAGTGGGTAAGCATTTTTTATTTTCTTTCAGCTGCATACGTTGGTCAACAGCTTCCATTGTATCTAGGACATATAGTTGAGTACATTTTCTTTGCTCTTTTTCCTCTGGATGTAAATGGGAAGTACGATGATAAATTTGGCCTTGGACTTTAAAACAGTAAGGACCATGTCCTGGTACATTAGCAGCTAATGTTGCCCCCATAGATGCAAAGGATATGGCACTATTGTAGGATCTTATGTTTGTCTTAAAATGTTTCTAGTTTGGAAAAGTAGGTTCAGTCATAATGTTTTGTAAATAGATTGGAAATTCTTTTCTTTCTGGAAGTTCAAACTTGCCTTTTTGACAGGAACTAATAAATTGGCCATCTCTGGGTCTCTCCTGTATAAATAATAAGCCTCACAAAACTGACATTGAGTATTCATGTCCCCACAATTATCAACCTCTACTGCTAAAGACGTGAGTAAAGGACAATTTGCAAAGCATATATCAGTTTCATTTTCAAATTCATCAGGTGAAATGTCATGTGATGTTTCAGGAACAGGTTCTAAATGCTTTGTTTTTTTGGTGGCTTTTTTTGGTATATCTTTTATTTTTTTAGGTAAAATGTCATGTAATGTTTCAGGAAGAGGTTCTAAATGCTTTGTTTTTTTGGTGGCTTTTTTGGTATCTCTTTTATTTTTTCAGGTAAAATGTCATCTGATGTTTGAGGAACAGGTTCTAAATCCTTTGTTTGCTTAGTAGCTTTTTTTGGTGTATCTTTAATTTTTGCAGCTGATAGTCTTTTGCTTGCAATTCTTTTGCGTTCTTTTTCTCGTCAAATTTCCTTCTCCTCTGGTGTCTGCTGGTTGGCCCATTTCTCTTGTCTTTCTCTAGTTTGACGTCTTTTCTTTTCTTGTTTTTTTTTTTTTTTTTTTTTTTTTTTTTTTAATTTTTATTTATTCTTTTTTCATATAAAATATGTCTTGTACAGATAATGTGTTTACAGCATATAAGAGAAAAAACAATAACAGACAATACAAAGATATGACAAAACAAGATCTTATTGTCAAAACTTCCTTGTTGTCCCTCAAGTTTCAATTATATTGTTAAGATCTACAGAAACAGAGGAAAAAATGAAAAAGAGCAGAAGAAGAGGTAAAAAAAAAAAAAAAAAAAAATATAAAAAAAAAAAAAAAAAAAAAAAAAAGGAAACCGTCAAGGAGACACTACTAAAGAAACTTCATCACCACCATCTCTCTAGCTTAATGCTAGATATTGATCCCAGAGCTGCCATTTTATTAGACGGGTAGCCTTAGGAATATTATCCCGTGCGTTATCGGACATTCCTGTTCTCATAATTTCCCTGTTGTTTGAGATGGTGTTCTCTAGTTCTTTCCAAGAGGGGACCTGAGGTTGTTTCCAATATTTCAAGAGTAACCATTTGGCAACTAGGCATATGTGTGAAATTAAATATATTTCCCCCAAAGGGAAAGTTTCCATTTGCGAATGTAGAATAAATATTAAAGGATTACAGGAAATTTGTTTGCCAATAAGAGCCGATAGTTCTTTGCTTACTCTCATCCAGAATATTTTAATTTTTTTACAGTCCCACCACATATGGAGGGTTGTACCTGGTAGTCCACATTGTTTCCAACATAGACCATCTAAATTACTGTATATTTTTTTTAATTTATTGGGAACATAGTACCATCTGTGGACTAATTTTACTATCATTTCATTATATGAGGAGTTGATTGATGAATTCTTAACTGTACTAAAAATTTTAGTCCAGTCTTCCTCTAATATTGTAATTTTCAAGTCAGCTTCCCAGGCTAATATTCCCAAGCTTTTATCAAAGGGAGTATTTTCGTCGATTATATTACTGAATTTGGAAATTATATGTGACGATTCACCTTTGATTAAATATTCTTCCATTTTCCACATTTTGTTCATGTTAGTAATCTTATATCCCAATAAACTAAGGTTCCTTTGTACTCCTTCATACTCTAACCACGTTATTTTGTCTAAATTAAATTTCTCTTTAATTCTTTTCAGTTCCAATAGATTTCCTTTTTCGTATAGATCCCCCACAATTTTAATATTGTGTGATTTTAGTGAGGATATAAATAATCCATTCGAGTTATTATTAAGAATCTCTATTGGTGCTGCCAGAGAAGGAGACTGGACCAGTGAAAATTCAGTTTTATATTTGTGCCAAGCGTTAATAATATATTTAATGTTAGGAGGTAATTCTGAGCTCCACTTCTGTTTATACATAACGCTCCAAAGTATATTTTTTATGGGTGATCTACCCAATAGGGATTCCTCTATAGTTAACCATCTTGGAATATTTTGTGTGTAATTATATCCAGCTGCTTGTGTAAGTATAATTTTTTTATTTAGCTCCTTAACAGAAGGGGAGCTTAATCCCCCTTTCTCAAGTTTCTTGCATATTATAGATTTTTTAACCCTTGGTTTTTTCCCCTGATATATAAAATCATCTAGTGTTTCTTGAATTTTCTTTTCTTGTTTGCTCTCCTTAGTAGCCATGTTAATCTGTAAAAGAAAATAATGTATAATTAGTTTAGTTTGAGATTTTAAGTTTGTTTTTTACATTTTTTATTATCAACAGTTTGTTTATATGTGCTTGTAGTTCATTGTAGCAGTACTTTCTTTGTATTGTTAAATAAGTGTTTTTTATTTTTTTGCTCTTACTTTCTGTCGATGGTTGTAATTTTTTTCTTACATGAATAGCACACTCAAGGAACTGACACTTTACCTTCTTCTACATGTAGTAGGTGTCTAGTGATAATTGAAATTTATATTTTTGTTGTTTTGGCAATTTATTTTTTTGTTGTACTTTTAACTTACAGGCATAGTAGAGGGCAAAAATTAGTCTTTGTAATTTTTACTACAGGGGATTGTCATAATAGTATTTTAATATTTTATTTAAAGGCTTATATGTTCGGGCAATGACATTTTTTTATTTTTTCTTGGGGTGTTAGTACTATTTGTTGTAGTATTCTATTTTATGTGTGTGTTTATGTTTTATGCTTAATATTGTATATTACAACTGGTAATTGAGAATGATAAATGTTATGTAGTGTGTGTTTTGACACTTTTGTGGACTATGCTGTTTTCTTTTTTTTTTGTGTGTAGATTTAAGTTTGGGTTTAATGTTAAACATTGTTGTCCGTAAAAGACAAATAATAGGTAAATGACAAATGTGTCACTAATATTTTGGTAAAGGTTATAATTATTCTGTGTTTTTTTTTTTTCTGTTGACATGGATGCAGAGCAAACATGTTTATTTAGTTTTCTCTTTTTTTACTTGTTATACTGTACCTTGGTTGAAGTGTGATTTCAAGCAGGATCTTTGTTGGTCCGCTGTTGAAAGCATTCGTCCGATGCTCTTCACGCAGTGTCTGTTGTAAAAGAAAAATTAAAATGTTATTTGATTTGAATGTATTTGTAATGAATAGCATATTTCATTGTTTTGGTCTATTGTATCTGTTATGGTGAAATTTTCTGCTATGCAATTTTTTGTGCAACCTTTTAAAAATACTTTAATTGTATTTGTATATTCCAGTTATCCTTTTTTTTTACTGTAATTATTAATGTTTTTCTTATTTTGGATATGATCGCAATGTTTTTAGCAGTATCCTGTTTTGTGTCCACCACTTTTGATATGCTTATTTGGGCTTTTTTGTAAGGCTTATAGGTTCTTAAACAGTAAAGAAGAATATTATTTAACTTTTCTATCTGTTTCTGTGATTTTTGGTACAATTCTATTTAGTGTCCACCATATTTTGTCTACTTTATTTGTTCAATTAGTGTTCTTTATGAGTATTCACTCATGTTGGACAGTGCAAATCAATGTTAATTGCCTTTTCTATATCATGTTTTGCTTTTTTTTATCCTGTTTTGTGTTCACCACTTTTTGGTTGCTGCATTTGGCTTGTGGGTGATGGTTGGAGGTTATTTTACAGTAAAGAGGAGGAATAGTTTTGTTTTATGTATGTTGCTAATGTTTCAGATGCTATCCTGTTTTGTGGCCACCTCTTTTATTTTTGGTTTTTGTGAAACTGTCTGTCTTCCTAAATTGTATAGGTCTTTGTGAAGTTTGTTGAACTGTGTTTTGTTCCAATTTATATGTATTTTTTATTTTATTTTACTTGAAATTGTTATATGGGCGGCCATTAAACATATATAGTTACTTTATTTTTTCTACTTGTTATACTTTACCTTGATTGAAGTGTTGTTCTTGTCTGAATGACAGAGTGTCCCCTCCTGCCAACCTTAAACCGCCGGTCTTCTTGTAGTGTCTGATTGAAAAAGAAAGTGAAATGGTTAATTGTATATTTCTTCTTTTTGATTTAGCAAAGCATGGTCTTTTTCAGCATGTAATGTATTTTTCTATCTTACCTCTACTTCTTTGTGTTTTTTAAAAGTGATTGTGGTTCACAATGCACGGTGCAAATTCTTGAGTGACGCTGTTGATGCAGAGTCTGTTTGAATAGTAAAAAAAGGGCAAAGATTCAGCTTTAGGTTCCATATGTATTAGTGTCATATTATTTTTTGCTATGAGTTGCAGTAAATTAATGTCATTTAAATATACTTGTTTAATTAGTTTCAATTAACATTAGTTTGTTTTAGGGCCTATACACATATATGTGCGTGTCACATGTCACTATACATGAATCACATTTTCCTTGTTAAAGTTGTTGTTTTTTTGTCCTGTCTTGATAATAAAATGTAATATATTATAGCTTACCTCTCAGCTGTAATTTGCACAATGTAAAGTAGGAAATTAGGAAACAATTCTCTTCTCAAGTAACAGCAGCAGTTACCTATCCAGTCACTCCGTTCATTACCTGAGTAGAAATGTAGAATTTTCTGGAAAGTAGGCAGTATTTATAAACTTTCAGGTGCCTCAGACCGTTAGAACGCAATACGCATGCGCTATTTGCGTTCCAGCTTACAATTTGCGTTCCATCCGCCATTTTATGCGAAGTAGTTTTCAAAATGGTGGTTAATATCAGTGTGGTAAGTGCCGCATAGTATGTGTTTCAGTTTTGCGAGTCACTGTAGTATTGTTACGTCTGTAGCCTCGTTTTCGTTTTGTTCGGCGGCCATTTTTTCTCTCGCTTAGGTGATTTCAAGCAGTTTAAACTCGTTTTTTGGACTTAAATGGACGTGTAAATTATCTTTTCGAGGTGCCGGATGCCCCCCCTTGCTGTAAGTAAGATTTTTATGTGTTCGTTGTGTTTATTTCTTGTGTTTCTGATGTTTTCATGCACGCCGTTTTCTGACGTTTTTTGCGTGTTTGGAATGGGTCGTAGCGCGGCTGTATTTTATTGCGAGGGACGCAGTTTTTTTCTAAGTCGTGCGTGTGGGACGCAGTTGTTTTTTTTTCTAAGTCGTGCGTGTGTGTGTTAACTGCGTGTGAGGCACCTTTGAGTTTTTTTCTAAGTCGTCCATGTGTTTGTGTTAACCGCGTGTGAGGCGCATTTGAGGCTACACCTCCGCAAATGGGGCCCTCGCTTCGCGAGGATCCGCATTTACGGACAAACACAGCCGACGTTGGATCTTCCACCACCGCAAATGCGGCCCTTCGCTTTGCGAGGGGCCGCATTTGCGGACAAACACAGCCGACGTTGGATCCTCCACCACCGTAAATGCGGTCCCTCGCTTCGCGAGGATCCGCATTTGCGGGGAACTTATGCTCACAACTATATATGTGATTGCAAAAGTATGTAGGGGCTTGTTTTTGAGTTTGAAATCTGATGTAAACAGTGCTTTCTTTAAAGCACCAACAAGATTAAAAACTTGCAAACTTAAAGTGTATGGGTGTGGTACAGGGGGAGATAGAGTCATTGTGCTTATTATGGCTAAAGGTCATTGATGTGTTTTTATTATTATTATTATTATTATTATTATTATTATTATTATTATTGTTAATTTGTTAATCGGCAACATATTCCGTAGCGCTATACATAAGTTGTCATCAAGGCAAAACAATATTAACACATTTCAAAGATGGAGGGCCCCGTCTTTGAGCTTAGAATCCGGTGTCCATAGAGCTTTCCCCAAAGCACCGACGCAAGATTGAAAACTCACAGACTTACAATCTAAAGGTTTTGTGGTGCATGAGGGTGAGAAATGCAGTGTGCATGTTAAGGAGGCAGGTGATAGGCTTCTTTAAACAGGTGTGTTTTTAGTGAGGTTTTGAAGGATTTGAAGCAGGAGGATAGTCTAGAGGAGCGAGGCAAGGAGTTCCAGAGAATAGGGGAAGCACAAGAAAAGTCCTGAAGGTGGGAGTGAGAGGAGGTGATGAGAGCGGAGGAAAGAAGGTCACAAGCAGAGTGAAGAGGGTAGGTGGGGGAATATTTTAGTCAGGTTTTGAAGGATTTGAGGTAGGAGGATAGTCTAGTGGAGCAAGGCAAAGGATCCAGAGAATAGCGGGAGCATGAGAGATGGGAGTGGAAGGACGTAATAAGAGAGGATGGTAGAAGAATAGTTTAGAGAGCAAAAAGGTTGGGTTGTTAGAGTATGAGAGCAGAGATATAAAGAGGTGAATTATCAATGAGAGTTTTATTTTATGGTCATGATTTTAAATGTTATTCTGCAAGCTAAGGCTAGCCAGTGGAGTAACTGACAGAGAGGTGCCACAGATACTCACCATTGACTATGTTAGAGGAGTCTAGATGATGCATTCAATATGGATTAGAATTGGGACAGACATGTGATGGAGAGGCCATCTAGGAGAGTGTTGCAGTATTTAAGGTGAGTTATGATAAGAGTGAATAAGAATTTTGGCTATGTCTTGTGTAAGATAATGACGTATTTTGGAGATGTTTTTTTAGGGGAAAATGACAAGATTTTGTGATTTAATTGCATGTGAGGAATAAAAGAGAGGGCAGGGTACAGTAGAACCCCAAGACAAGGAGCCTGGGAGGTGGGAGTGATTATGGTGTTGTCAACAGTGACAGAAATGTGTAGGAGTGAAGGTTGTGGAGGAGGGTGGAAAGATTATAAAGCTCAGTATTTGAAATGCTGAGTTTTAGTTGACAGGAGGACATCCAAGAGGATATGCTAGAGAGGGAGTTGGCAACTTGCTGAGAGGTAGACTTGAGTATCATCAGCATATAGATGATACTGAAATCCAAAAGATTTTATTAGGGTACCAAGGGAGGATGTATAAATGCAAAAAAGGAGGGGGCCAATGACTGAGACCTTGGGGCCAATGACTAAGACCTTGGGGTATGACAACAATCAGCAGTAAGGCAAGGAAGAGGAGTCAGAGAAAGAGACACTTAATGCCCAATAGAATTAAAATTTAGAAATGACCCTTTGGCTTGGTTGTGAGCAAGACATTAGTGACTTTAGTGAGAGCTTTCTCTGCAGAGTGTTGGGAGTTGTAGGAAATTAATTGGGTAAGGAGATTGTCAACGACATGCTCAAGCAGTTTAGAAACCAGGGGAAGTAAAGAGATAGGGTGGTAGTTATCTGCAGAGGCTGGATCAGATGAGGGCTTCTTAAGAATGGGTGTAATTATGGCATGTTTTAAAGATGATGGAAACTTGCCAGTGTTTAGCGAAAGGTTGAATAGATGTGTGAGGGCTGGGATAACTGTGGTAGAGAGAGGAGGGATCAGCTGAAATGGAATAGGATCATGTGGACAGGTCGTAAGATAAGAGGTTGATAGAAGAATAGAGACTTCATCCTCAGTTACAGGGTCAAAGGAGTTCATAGTTGATGTGGGATTGGAGGAGGATGAAGGCAAAGTGCTATTGGTTTATCGAGGGAAGGATGAGTTAGGGCCACATTGAGAGGAGAGTTCGTTGAGGATATTTTCCGTTTAGTTTTTAAAGTGGCTAGCAATATTTTCAGCCTTGATATAGGAAGGGGCGGGAAGTGGTGGAGGGACGAGGAAAGTGTTGAATGTGGCAAACAAATGTTTGGGGTTGTAGGCCAAACTAGATATTAATGATGAGTAGGGCTGTTTGGCAAGATTGAGGGAATAGTGATAGGAGCATAGAATCCATTTGTAGAGAAGGACGTCTGCTGAAGTGCGAGATTTCCTCCATAATCGTTCAGCAGCTTGAGAACACCCTTGTATGAAGTGTGTTTGTGAAGTGTGCTATGGCTGTTGGTGAGAGCGACGGCGTTTGCATTTGGTTATGGGTGTAAGATTGTCAAGAGTGGAAGTTAGAGTCAAGTTGGAAAGGTGTTGTGAATCAAGTGCTTGCAGATTTCTGTGGGTTCTCGTGTATATGATCACATATTATAATTGTCAAACTGCAATTCGTCGTCACGCTTTGCGGCGAATCGCAGTTTGACAATTATCCGATCGCAAAGCTGATCAGATCACACGCATGCGCATTGCGCGGCGTCAGCTTCACATGCGAATGCAAAAGCGCCCCGACAGCCAGGCATGCACAATGAGCGTCGACACCCATGCATGCGCAAAGCGTGCCCTTAGCCGCGCATTGGGCACACACGAGTGTAAAGGGAGGGGAAGAGACACAGAGGGAGAGGGGGGGGGAAGAGACACCGAGGGAGAGGGGGGGAAGAGACACAGAGGGAGAGGGGGGAAGAGACACAGAGGGAGAGGGGGGAGAGACACAAAGGGAGTGGGGGAAAGAGACAAGGGGATTGGGAAAGAGACACATGGAAGGGAGAGGGGGGAAAGAAACACAGGGGGGAGAGACACGGGGGAGAGGGGGGAAAGATACACGGGGGGAAGAGACACAGGGGAGGTGGAAAGAGATACAGGAGGGAAAGAGACACAGGGGAGGGAGAGGAGGGGGAAAGAGACACAGGGGAGGGAGAGGAGGGGGAAGAGACACATTGGAGGGAGAGGAGGGGGGGATGATAGACAGGGGAGGGAAATTGGGGGGGAAGACACAGGGGGAGGGGGAACTGGGGGGAAAGAGACACAGGGGAGGGGGGATAGACACAGGGGAGGGAGAGGGGGGAAAGAGACACAGTGGAGGGGGAAAGAGACACATGTGAGGGAGAGAAGGGGAAAGAGACACAGGAGGGAAAGAGACACAGGGGAGGGGGTTAGAGACACTGGAGGGAGAGTGGGGTAAAAACAAAGCGGGGGAAGGAGACACAAGGGAGGGAGAGGAGGGGGAAAGGAGACACAAAGGAGGATGTAGACAGAGGAGAGACTCGCAATTAGCTCCAAAGGCGCTCATTGAAAGGCCAGGGAGAGGAGGGGGAAATACACACAGGGGGTATAGAGGGGAAAGAGACACAGAGGGGAGGGAAATGGGGGTAAAATAAATGAGGGAGTGGGGAACAGACACAGGAGGAGGGGAGACGGGGAAAGAGACACAGAGGAGGGGGGTAGGCACAGGGGAGGGAGAAGGGGGGAACAGACACAGGGGAGGGAGAAGGGGGAAAGAGACACAGGGGAGGGGGAAAGAGATGCATGGAAGGGAGAGGGGGAAAAAGACACGGGAGGGAAAGAGACAGGGGAGGGGGTTAGAGACACAGGAGGGAGAGGGGGTAAAAACACAGGGGGTAAGGAGACACAAGGGAGGGAGAGGAGGGGGAAAGGAGACACAAGGGAGGATGTAGACAGAGGAGAGACTCGCAATGAGCTCCAAAGGCGCTCATTGAAAGGCCAGTAGAGTAGATGGTGGCAGAGGCTCCCATTGTGTGCCAAACAGCATTGCCAAGCTTCACTTTTTTTTGCTTTCATTTTTGACGGGCAAGTCTCTAGTATAATATAATAGAACAACAACTCCAAGAATACCCTAAAAATCTATATTATCACTGTAAGGTCAGATAAACAATGTAGTTGAGCCACGGTTACCAGTTACAATCAAAAAGCACTATGAATATTGTGAAAGATCCATCTGCATAGTATAAATATTAAACGTGTATGTACCCCTAGCCATGGATAAATCCCTTACAATGTCCCCCCCCATGCATGATGTTTATACTCATTTTAATGAGAATCAGGTGATAGACTCAATGTGATGTGTGAGTGGTATGTGAGTGGCATGACCGGTGAGTTATGGGGACAAATATGAATATGTGTTACAGATTAGTACCAGCCCCATCTATGAGCGGGGAGTGACTGGTGCCAGATGGTTGGAGGGCAAAGGTTATCTAATATGCACTGCAGAAGGGCAGACATACAGGCACCAACTATATGGCCTGTCTACAGGGTTTCTCTGCCCCAGAACCAGGGGCAGAGAGAGAGAGAGATGCATGTTCCTTCTTCTCATACCTGGGCAAGAATGAATTAGGTTGACGCCCCTAAAGGCGGCCCCGGGGGCGGACACTAAAAGTTCCCACAAATTAGCCCCGTCTGATTAGACAAAGGTAATTAACTGATTGTAAGAGTTACTCCATTGGCCCAGGGGGGATGGGGGTTTGGCTAAAGGTAGCCACTCCCTATAATGTGTTGTCCAAGGTTTTAAATAAGCTGAACCAATTCAATAAAGTGTTCTTAATTTTCATCACAACTTGAGTAAAGATGTATTATTGACCAAAGGACATGCTGGTAGTAAAGATCGTCAGACTTACTATCCAGGCTGCGCAACGCACACTACCCAAATGCTGGGACATATAGGTCTTTGTACCTTAACAAATATTGTGCTGGTGCAACCATGAACAGACTAATAGTCAAAATTGAAAATAAGAATAAGAAATAAGGAAATGTATCATCTATTGGTGCACTCTTGTTTGCAGGAACAGTAAAACAATTAAAACTTAACTTTTTAATATTATAATGTTCAAATAGAGGTACTTTTAAATAAAATAATATCGGCGCATATTAAATTCACCAATTTTAAAAGATTGGTAACTTTCATTTGCTCCGCTGTTACAAAAAAAAAGTTAAGATTTAATTGTTTTACTCTTCCTGAAATCAAGAGTGCAAAAAAAAAAAGATACATTTTTCTATTTCTTCTTTTTTTCCATTTGAAGGAATAACATATTTACTAATAAATTAAACTGTAACTTTATTCCAACACAGTTAAAAGAGAATGCTTTAAAAATGCTAAAAACAAAATTGTATGAAAGTGGTGGCTTATAATACAGACATTAAGTGGGTTAGTTTTCTTCTCCTTTCTCCTGACATATTACAAGAAACAGTGGGGGGGCGGCTTTTAAATATCTGGCATGCAATAATTTCGTACCTTTCAATATACAACTTGTGGTAATAAAAAGGTCTCCTTGATTTCTTGTAAATAATTTCTCTCAAGTTTGTTTAAATTCACTGTTAAGGCTAATGGCGTACCAAACACGTAATCTATTTCAGTTTGGGTTTAATGTTACATTTTTAATATTTGACTAATTTACTTTCAATGAATTTAATAATTTACTTATAACAATGACAATGTTACTTAATTTTTTTGTATTATTGTTAAAGGTGTACAATCACTACTGTTTAATTTGGAATTATCGACTCACTTATTATGCTTAATAATTTATTAGGCAGGTATAGATTCACTTAGTTATCTCAGAGGCTGCAATGAGTTATGAAGGGCTGTAATGCAATGTTCTCCCTAGTCGACAGACATCACCGCCATATGCTGATTCACTGTCCTTGTGATGCTGTATCCTACTCAAACTGTTTCTTATTTCCTTCTAGCTAACACAGTACTAGTACTAACTAATCTATGAAAACATGTGTGCACTAATAAATATACTCAAGTACAAATATTCACTTATTACATAGTTACATAGTAATTAAGGTTGCAAAAAGACTTTCAGTCCATCAAGTTCACCCTTTTAAGATCTCCTCTGATCTGCAATATGCAGATTAAATATTAATTGATTAGTTGTTAATTAATTATTAATCAATTTTTTATTATTATTATTAATTAATCCAGAGGAAGGCAAACAGAAAAAAAAAACAAAAAACAAGTGAAACTTAGCCAATCATCTCAAAGAGGAAAGAAAATAATAATTCCTTCCTGACCCCAGATACTGGCGATCGGATTTCTCCCTGGATCAATACTGTCTCTCTAATTATCCATGATAACCCTGAATTCCCTTTTTAATTAGAAATAAATCCAGTCCCCTTTTAAAATTATCTATCGAATCCGCTGTTACCACCTCCTCTGGTAGAGAATTCCACAAATTAACCACCCTTACTGTGAAGAACCCTTTTCTTTATTTAAGGTGGAATCTTTTTACTTCTAACTCAAGGGATGTCCTCTTGTCAGTTGGAAACCTCTTGGCACAAAAAGCTCACTTGACAAATCTTTATACTGACCCTGGATGTATTTATATAAGGTAATCATATCTCCTCTTAGACGCCAAGTGTAATTTGGTTAGTCTTCCTTCATAACTTAGCCCCTCCATTCCCCTTATTAAAAGATATATATTTTTTAGAACCCACAGGGACTCTTTCTGGCCACAATAATGATGGGAAAGTTGTTTTAACGGAACTAACACCTGCACTGTGGCATGCCGGAGGGGGATCCATGGCAAAACTCACACGGAAAATTACATAGTTGATGCAGAGTCTGGTTTTAAGCCATTAAGGGCATAAATTACCTAACATTCCTAAATTGTTTGGAATGACATGCTTTAAAACATCAGGTATGATGTTGTATCGATCAGGTAGTGTAAGGGTTACACCCGCTTCACAGTAACAGACCAATCTCCCTGTTTAACGCACCACAAACAACCGCAAACAGTCCATTTGCACAACCGCAAACTCCCCATTTGCACAAGGTTGGATACCAAGCTAGCCATGTCCCGTTCCTTGTCGTCACTGATGTCATTGAAGGTCTCTTCCTCCACCCAGCCCCCAAGGGTCCCCGATAGGTGACAACAAGCCCCCTGGGACGCCTGCTGTGTTTGGTCTTCCACCTCCTCAAAGCCACCTTCCTCCTCTGACTCCTCTTCTTCAGACTCCTCTCACTGCGTTGCCTCTCTGTGCATTATTATAAGGTGTGTTAAGTAGAACTACTCTTATCAGTTTAATACCTGTTACACACCTATCAGGGGGCGTGTATAAGGCCTGGATTTTTAGAACCAGGAGATGGAAAAAGATGCTTTGTTAGTCGTATCACTTCAATTTTGGGGCACGGCACGAGCAATCAAAGGTGCCACCAGATAGGAGTGGCGTGTTTGTAAGTACTACTCTTATCAGTTTAATACTTGTTACGTCACCTATTAGGGGGCGTGTATAAGGCCTAGATTTTGAGAACCAGGAGATGGAAAAAGATGCTTTGTTGGTCGTATCACTTCAATTTTGGGGCACTTTGTGACATTAGCTTCTTACGCTCAAACATGTCCTTTACAGGCACTTGACTATGGGCAGAGGAGCAGGAACTGCTCAAGGCGAGAGACGCAGTGGCGGATGGTTGAGAGGGGGCAAGGAGGACAGCAGTGGTTGATGTGGCTGATGATGCTGGACCAGGAGGAGGATGGCGGCTTTGAGTTTGTGTGCTGCTTGTACTCATGTGTTGGTCTGGAGTCACCCAAACATTAGGTCTCAACCTGTAGAGGATAAGGGAACCAGGCTACTCTAGACCTCATTCATCATTACCGGTTTTGACAGATTGGTACTATGCGTCCAAGCTACTGTGACAACAGATATGAGTGGCACTGTGCACTTGCAGAAGTTGGCAGAGTAGACGCTGTAGGTCTGACACACACGCTTGCAGACAACTAACTGCTATGCAATCTATTACAGTAGAAAAAATGTTTTTTGTTTTAAATGTACACTACTGTTACACCAGATATGAGTGGTGTGTTAAGTAGAACTACTCCTATCAGTTTAATCCCTGTTATGTGCCTTTTTTTGGGTTTGGTTGTTGAAGGCACAGTGCAGCACCAGAGGCCAGAAAAATTAGGCATGTACACATGCCTGAAAAATTAGGTATTGTTGATCTTGCAGCGAGCAGAGAAGAAGGTAGGCCTGATTCAACGCCCCAGCCCCACATACCCACACTCAGAGATATAAAGGGGGGCCATCCCAAATAAGCACACAAGCGGGGACAAAGGTAGTGAAGGGGACATAGAGGCCCATGGACTGACGGTCGCCATCTTGACCCAGCTGACCCAGCACAGGCAGCTACTTGAGTCAAACGCTGTACAATTACACCTTAATAAAGCTGAAACATGCAGCAGCAGGGATTCTAAACGACCACACAGGGACAAGGAGGCTAACAGCCCCCACAGTCTCTGCACCACTCTTTTTAACAGATAACCCAAGGGGCTAACCAGGGACCTTGTCCACATAAAAAAACTGAATTTTATTAGAGGAATTATTAGTGTCTTTACCCCCCAAGAGAGGACATAATATACAGTATCTTTAGACTACCTGATGGCCAAACCTCCTTTAGCCCCAATGCTATCCAAGAAACATTTCAAAACTTCTATCAGACCATATATTCATCCCAATCCAGCTGCAGCGGATCTGACATAGAGTCCTTCCTACTAGAGCAAGAAGTCCACAAAATACCTGTACCTCAATTGGACAGCTTGAACCTAGACATATCCCAAGAGGAAGTTAAATCTACAATCCAAGATCTTAAATTTGGAAAGTCCCCAGGGCCAGATGGTTTTACTCATCTGTACTATAAGAAATTTGAGCCCTTGCTTACCCCCGCACCTAACATCTTTGTTTAACGCTATACTAAATGGAGAACCTATGCCCCCTTAATTGAATCAGGCCGACCTCATAGTCTTTCCAAAAAAGGGTAGGGACCCTTTAGAGGTTAAAAATTATCGCCCCATACCCCTGATAAATGTGGATGTCAAGATCCTAGCTAAAATTATGGCCAAACGAATATCTAACTTTTTACTGGACTAAATACACAAGGACCAAATGGGATTCATTCCTTTCAGAGAGGCAGGAGATAATGTTAGGAGGGTTCTGAACGCCCAGTTCTTGGCTCAACACTATAACAACCCAGTTTGCCCTCTAGCCCTAGACATAGAGAAGGCTTTTGATACGGTGGAATGGCCATATATGTACAAAATACTAGATAAGTTTGGATTTGAGGGACGCTTTCTCAACCTGCTCAGAAGGTACTACGACTCACCAGTAGCTAACTTAAATATACCAGGGGACCATAAGGCCAAAATCCAAGTACAGAGGGGGACCAGACAGGGATGCCCACTCTCCCCACTGTCCTTAGCTCTTGCCATTGAACCCCTAGAGCAGGCAATCAGAACCAACCATGCCATTCAGGGGGTTCAAGTAGGACACCATCAGTTTAAGTGTTCACTTTTCGCAGACGATATGCTTTGCACCCTGACCAAGCCCCTTCTCTCTATACCAGCACTCATGTCCACTATAAAAGACTTCAGCTAAATTTCGGGCCTCCAATCCTTGCAAAAGGATATTTCTATTTCAATGGAATCCTGCTTACTGGGGATACACATAAAAAAACTTATCTCAATCCTAGAACAAGCTATTCCAATTAATGGCTTTAGCATTCAAAATACACATAGCTACCCGGGCCCGGATGGATTTACAAATCTCTATTACCAAACTTTTATAGACTTGTTATTACCCCACTTAGCCACACTTTTAAATCAAATTTTAGAAGGCTCTCCCATGCCACAAGAACTAAACCATGCAAATATGATATGTTTCCCGACAGAACGACGAGACCCATTAGAACTTAAAAATTACTGCCCCATATCACTCCTAAACGGGGATATAAACATTTTGGCCAAATTAATGGCAAACAGGATTTCGCAATTTCTCCCCTCCATAATCCATAAATACCAAACAGGGTTTATCCCCCATAGACAAACGGGGGACAATATCAGACGGACACAAAATTTAATCTCATGGTCATCCCTACATCAAATACCCACATGCCTTTTGGCGTTAGATATAGAAAAGGCCTTTGATACGTTGGAATGGCCTTATTTAAAAGCAGTATTACAGAAATTTGGGTTTGCAGGCAAATTTATGAACTTGATAGATACATACTACAAATCCCTGTTAGCCAGATTAAAACTCCCGGGAGATCGCTTAAAACACATAAAGATTCAAAGGGGAAAAAACTAATTTTTAGATTTATTTGGAATCATAAAGCCCCGAGGATCTCAAAAAATAATATGTATAGACCAAAAGGGAAAGGGGGCCTATCGTGCCCGAATCTCAAACTGTATTACAAGACAGCGCAGCTGGCTTTCATTCCTCTGGCGCATTCTCCTACACATCAGCCGCTCTGGGTATTTATGGAAAATGTAAGCATGTCACCTTATACATAGGATACAGTAATATGGATTCCAGGCCTGTATACTTTTTTGAGATACTTGAAAAACCCGTTGATTAATCACTCATTAAAAATATGGGCGGAGATGAACTGAACACAAAAACTGGACACTCGGGTATCAGATCTTACCCCTATCGTACCCAATCCCCACTTTAAGATACATCTTCCGGAAAGCTCTCTCGGTGGAAGTCTCAGAACCTACTAAGGGTTGGTCCATGGTGGCATGACGACAAAATAATGACCTTTGAGCGGGTGAGAGATAGATACAATTTACCCCTAACTGAACACTATAATTTTTGCAGGATACATCATTTTATATATACGATAAGTGGTAGGGGAACCCCCCAAAGAAACACCTGGCTACTCAAAAAATGTAGGGATTCCCACTTTTAGCCTGGTATTATTAGCCTCATGTATGAACTATTTAATGAAAACTCATGGGCAAACAAACCAGACTATACCAAAGCCTGGGAGAGGGATTTGGGCACCGAGTTGGCAGACAGCACATGGGATAAAAGTTGGCGAGGCTTAAGTAGGGGATCTTTAAATTATAGTCTGCTTGAGACTTCATTAAAGGTCCTACACAGGACATACATTATTCCTTTTAAGCAAAATAGATGGGATCCAAAATGGGATCCATGTTTTAGGAACAGTGGTAAGAAGGCCTAGCCAGCTAATTTTAACAAAATGTCTTCATTGTAAATATGTATTTTTGCACAACTGTTGTGTTATGCAAGACTGTTCAATATGCTTTCTTTTTCATTACATGCCGTACGCCTTCTGACATAAAAATTTAAATTAAAAAATTAGGTATTGTTGCAGCCGCTGCTGTTGCAGCAGCCAGAAAAATTTACCTTTATTCCCCAGGCAGAAAGTGCCATAAAACATTGCGTCTTCTTGAACCCTAGTTGGTGGCGGATAAGTCACGCAAGTCATCCGGCATTCACACATAACATACAGCAGCGTGTGGACCAGTTTTAGCCGAAGGCAGCTCATCTCATCAGGCCTTTTTCAGTCGAATGTATCGCCCAGTGTCAGTCCCTTCGGGATCCATCCCTCATTCATCTTTATAAAGGTGAAGCAATCTAGACTTTTTTGCACTAGGCGACTTCTCTTCTCGGTGACAAAACCTCCTGCTGCACTGAAGGTCCTTTCTGACAGGACACTTGAAGCGGGGCAGGCCAGAAGTTCAATTGCAAATTGGGATAGCTCAGGCCACAGGTCTAGCCTGCATACCCAGTAGTCAAGGGGTTCATCGCTCCTCAGAGTGTCGATATCTGCAGTTAAGGCGAGGTAGTCTGCTACCTGTCGGTCTAGTCATTCTCTGAGGGTGGATCCCGAAGGGCTGTTGCGATGTGTAGGACTGAAAAAGGTCCGCATGTCCTCCATCAACAACACGTCTTTTAAACGTCCTGTCCTTGCTGGCGTGGTCGTGGGAGGAGGATTACTTTCACCTCTTCCCCTGTTATATTGCCCTTGTGCTGTGGCATCACCCTTATATGCTGTATAAAGCATACTTGTTAATTTGTTTTGGACCTGCTGCATCCTTTCTGACTTGCTGTAATTTGGTAACAAATCAGGCACTTTCTGCTTATACCGGGGGTCTAGTAGCGTGTACACCCAGTACAGGTCGTTACCCTTCAGCCTTTTTATACGAGGGTCCTGCGACAGGCACGACAGCATGAAAGACCCCATTTGCACAAGGTTGGATGCCGAGCTACCCATGTCCCGTTCCTCATCCTCAGTGATCTCGTGATTCCCCCCAGCCACGTACAACACCACGGGTACCAGATAGGTGACAATGAGCACCTTGGGATGCCTGTTGTGATTGGTCTTCCTCCTCCCCCTCAAAGCCACATTCCTCTTCTGACTCCTCTTCCTCACAATCCTCTTCCAGCGTTGCCGCAGGTCCAGCATGCGATGCTGATAAGGCTGTTTCTGGTGGTGATGGTGACCACAACTCTTCCTCTTCCTCGTCTCACTCATCTACGGCCTGATCCAGCACTCTTCGCAGTGCACGCTCCAGGAATAAAACAAATGGTATGATGTCGCTGATGGTGCCTTCGGTGCGACTGACAAGGTTTGTCACCTCCTCAAAAGGATGCATGAGCCTACAGGCATTGCGCATGAGCGTCCAGTAATGTGGCAAAAAAATCCCCAGCTCCGCAGAGGTCATACAAATACTCGTTAATGGCTTTTTCTTGTTGGAGCAGGAGGTCGAACGTTAGGAGTGTTGAATTCCAACGCGTGGGGCTGTCACAAATCAAGCGCCTCACTGGCATGTTGTTTCGCCGCTGTATGTCTGAAAAGTACGCCATAGCCGTGTAGGAACACCTGAAATGGCCACACACCTTTCTGGCCTGCTTCAGGACGTCCTGTAAGCCTGGATACTTTTGGACAAAGCGTTGCACGATCAGATTACACACATGTGCCATGCACGGCACATGCGTCAACTTACCCCAAATTCAATGCCGCCAACAAATTTCTTCCGTTGTCACAAACCACTTTGCCAATCTCCAGTTGGTGGTGCGGAGTCAGCCATTGATCCACCTGTGCATTCAGGGCGGAAAGGAGTGCTGGCCCGGTGTGACTCTCTGCTTTCAGGCAAGTCAACCCCAAGACGGCATGACACTGCCGTATCCGGGATGTAGAATAGTATCTGGGGAGCTGGGTGGGTGCCATTGATGTGAGGCAAGAAGCAACAGCAGAAGAGGACTCATCTGAGGAGGTTATGGAAGAGGATGGAGTAGGAGGAGTAGAAGAGGTGGCAGCAGGCCTGCCTGCAAGTCGTGGCGGTGTCACCAACTCCTCTGCAGAGCCACGCATTCCATGCTTGGCAGGCGTCAGCAGGTTTACCCAATGCGCAGTGTAGGTGATATACCTGCCCTGACCATGCTTTGCAGACCAGGTATCAGTGGTCAGATGGACCCTTGCCCCAACACTGTGTGCCAGAGATGCCATTACTTCCTTTTGCACAATCGAGTACAGGTTGGGGATTGCCTTTAGGGCAAAGAAATTTCGGCCGGGTACCTTCCACTGCGGTATCCCAATCGCTAAAATTTTTTTGAACGCCTCAAACTCCACCAGCTTGTATGGTAAAAGCTGGCGGGCTAAGAGTTCAGACAAGCCAGCTGTCAGACGCCCGGCAAGGAGGTGACTTTGTGGCATTTGCTTCTTACGCTCAAGCATGCCCTTGACAGACACCTTATTGTGGGGAGATGAGCAGGAACAGCAAGAGGCGAGAGACGGAGTGGCGGATGGTTGAGAGGGGGCAAGGAGGACAGCAGTGGTTGACGTGGATGAAGATGCTGGACCAGGAGGAGGATGGCAGCTTTGAGTTTGTGTGCTGCTTGTACTCATGTGTTGATCCCATTGGCGTTTGTGATGTGACATCATGTGCCTTCGCAAAGCAGTTGTACCTAGGTGGGTGTTGGACTTCCCTTGACTCAGTTTCTTTTGGCACAGGTTGCAAATGGCATCGCTGTTGTCAGAGGCAGACACACACAAAAAATGCCACACTGCTGAGCTCTGCGGTGACGGCATTCTGGTGGTGGCAACAGCATGCGTTGATTGGCGTGCTGTCTGGCTGACCCCAGGTGCTGATGCATGCTGTCTGAGTGTGCCACTAGCTCGTTGCGTTGACCTCCCTCTGCTTCCAACTCGTCTCCTCCTCCTCTCTGTCTCCCCATCTGAACTTTCCCCCTGTTCCTCTTCTCTTCTAGTGGGCAACCACGTGACATCCACGGACGCATCGTCATCATCATCACCCGCCTCACTTGTATATGACAACTGAACAAAGGAAGCAGCAGCGAGTACATCATCATCATCACATCGTACGTACATGTGTGTAATGCTGCCTGACTGAGATATATCCCTGTTATCTACATCCTCTGGCAATAATGGTTGCGCATCACTCATTTCTTCAAACTGATGTGTAAATAACTCTTCTAAATGATCAATTGAAACGGCTGTGGTACTAGTGTTGGTGGTGGCGGCAGGCGGGCGAGTGGTAACTTGAGAGGTGCCCGAAGCTAAGCTGGAGGATGATGGTGCGTCAATATTTCAAGTGGAAGCTGTAGAAGATTGGGTGTCCTGTGTTAGCCATTCAACTACGTCCTCTGAACTTTTCAATTTCAGGGTAACTGGCCTCTGAACACTGGGCACTATTGTAGAGCCAAAGGGAATCACAGCACCATGACCACGACGGCCCCTGCGGGGTGTCCTGCCTCTGCCTGTCATTTTTTTTTTAAATGTAGACTGCTGGTACCCCAAATAGATTGGATTGGTTGAACTTGCACAGTACTTGTAAGCCTGACACACACACTGGCTAGCGGTCAGGCAAATGAACTTAGATTTGCGGTCAGGCAAATGAACTTAGATTTAATAAAATAAAATTATTGATTTTTTAAATGTGGACTGCTGGTACCCCAACTAGATTGGATTGGTTGAACTTGGCACAGTACTTGTAAGCCTGAGACACACACTGGCTACCGGTCAGGCAAATTAACTTAGATTGGCGGTCAGGCAAATGAACTTTGATTGGCGTTTAGGCAAATGAACTTAGATTTAACAAAATAAAAGTTTTGTTTTTTTAAAAGTAGACAACTAGTAAACAAGATTGTATTGGTTGCACTGTGCACACACAGTATAGGCTGTGATCCTGACACACACACTGGCTAGCGGTCAAGCAAATGAACTTAGATTGGCGGTCAGACAAATGAACTTAGATTTGCGGTCAGGCAAATGAACTTAGATTTAATAAAATAAAATTATTGTTTTTTTAAATGTGGACTGCTGGTACCCCAACTAGATTGGATTGTTTGAACTTGGCACAGTGTATTTTAACATTATGAGAAAAATTTCTGTAAACTAAATAAAAATCATTTTAGGAGGTTGAGACAAAAAGAAACCGGATGGGGGGATACCGAGCAGAGCACACCATCTACAGCCCACTGGGAGACAAACTCATCCATTCCCCCAGTGGACAAAGCCAGGTGGTACTCTGCCCGGATACGGGAGCACACCAGCACCGGGAACATGGCCTCAGGTGACAAGGGAACCCCCCCTATCAAACACTGCCAGGAGCAGGTTGACGAGGAGGTCCCTGGCCTTATTGCCCCGGGACACTGGGCGCCCAAAAATAAAAATGTGAGGGGAGAAATGCAGCCAGAACTGCAGGAGGAGGCCCCTCAAGAGTGACAAGAGGGGCTGCAGTCTGGCGCAACTAAAATAAATATGATACACGGACTCTCCCTTGCCACAGAATGGACAAGTGGAGGGAGAGTCCGTGAATTTAGCTAAGTACTCTCCCGTGCTCAGTGCACCATGGAGCACTCTCCAACTCAAGTCCTGGTAGGACCCGCCTCCAGATGGTATCGGGACGGGTCACGAGGGCAAGGAAGTGCACTGTATGGAGCACGAGAGAATATAAGCTCTTCCTCTGCATGCCGCGAAAGCATGCCGAGGGTATGTCCCTCAACTTCGAGAGGTTGTGGACAGGAGGAGGTGCATGTGGCACTCCGGCCTGCAAAGCCCCGCGAAGGAAGGTGCGCGAGTCGGGGGAGATGGCATCCCTAATCTCCTGGAGCAAGCGCCCTGAGACTTTTGGCGTCACATATCCCAAACTGGTGACACCCAATCAGAACGCCCGTATTCCAGGAGATCCCCGACTCGGGTCATCCGTGCATGACTAAGGCGGCGGATTATACTGGGGGACTGTAACATTGGAGCCCCCACTGCTGGATTAAATAGCAGGGGCTCCGTGAATATTTCATCCCCCAAAGGCACGCCCTGCCTGGTCACAGACCATGCTCCAGGCCTTGAGGGTTTCCTGGTAGTATGCCGGCAACACCGAGAGGTCTCTCCCAAACCCCTCGGGCCTGATCAGAAATAATTGCCGGTCATACCCCAGGTTGCGCAACTGGCGATAAAAGCTGGATGCCAGTGCGCACCACTGCGTAGAAGGATCTGCATATAGGTATCTCTGCAGGTACTGAAGGCGGAAGGTGGACAACTGGGAGCACACACAAACTACTCCCTGTCCACCCCCCACCAAAGGCAGACTTGCCACCCCTGCAGAGACCCAATGCCTTCCCATCCAGAGGAAATCTAACAAATTCCTCTGGATATAAGTGACAAACTCGGGGGTCGGACTCAGACAAATCAGCCGGTGCCAGATCTGAGAAGCCACCAGCTGATTCACCACTAGAGTCCGCCCCCTAAGGGAAAGCATTTTTGCTAGACCCCTCCATCGTCCCAGACGAGAGAGGACACTGCCCTCTAACTCCCTCCAGTTGTCTGGGACGGAAGCGTCCGCAGCGGACAGGTAGACCCCCAGATATTTAATGACATCTGCCACCCACGTGATGTCACGAAACGTGGGAGGCAAAGAGTCTACCTTTAAATTACCCTCTAAAAGGCCTGTGCATTTGGACCAGTTGATCTGAGCGGAGGAGGCAGCTGAATATACCTCCTGGCACTGTTTGGCCAGCTCAAGATCAACTGGATCCTGGGCCACGAGGAGCACATCGTCAGCATAAGCTGAAAGGACAATCCGCATGTCTGGATCTTTTAGCACCAGCCCTGTTAGCCTTTTCCTCAGTAGGCAGAGGAAAGGCTCGATGGCCAGTGCATATAACTGTCCAGACAATGTACATCCTTGACGCACCCCTCGTCCAAATACCAAAGGTGCTGTTAGGGACCAATTGATTTTAAGTAAACACTCTGCAGAGGCGTACAGCGTTCTTATAAAGCCCACAAACTGTGGGCCAAAGCCGTACGCTTGCAGAGTGGCTATGAGGTAACCATGGTCCACCCTGTCAAACGCCTTCTCTTGATCTAAAGAGAGAAAGGCGAGGGACAGACCAGTCCTGCGAGAATAATGCAATAGATCCCGGACCAGAAAGATACTATCAAAGATAGTCCGGCCCGGGATCTCATAGGACTGGTCAGGGTGACCAATTCTGCCAGCACAGACCCAAGTCTAAGCGAGATGGCTTTAGCTACAATCTTGTAGTCTGTGCTGAGCAGAGAGACCGGTCACCAGTTCTTAATAAGCCGGAGATCCCCCTTTTTGGGCAGCAGGGCAAGTACTGCCCTGCGACAAGACAGGGGCATCTCCCCGGTCTCCAGGGCTTCCCCAAGGACCAGATGATAATCAGGTCCCAGAGTCTCCCAGAAAAATTGGAAAAACTCTACAGTCAGTCGTCCAGTCCTGGAGACTTCTCACAGGACATGGCACGGAGGGCTTTCAAGAGCTCTTGAAAAGATAGTGGTATATCAAGCCGCTCTCTTACACCCTCACTGACTGTGGGGAGCCCCTCCCATAGCCCCCTGCAAGCGTCTGGAGAAATGGGATCCGGAGAGTAAAGATCTTTATAAAAGTTCCGGGCTCTATCCCGAATACTCTCCGGATCTGTAAGGGGGTCACCGTCTTCATCTAGAATACAGCTGATGTGCCTACTGTTACCCCCCTTTTTCTCCAGTGAGTAGAAGAGGCGCGAGCCGCGGTCTAGATCTTTGAGAAAACCTAAGCGGCTGCACACGTATGCCCCCTTGGCCTGATGTCGTTCCAGGTCACAGAGGACACCCTTCCTCTCTACATACTCGCTCTGCAGGGATTGGTCCCTACAAGTGAACAGCCTCTGCTCCAGATGGAGTACCTCCCCCCGGAGTGACTCTAACTCAGCTTCGCGCTGCCCACTCGCACCCTTGGTATATTCCTGACACAGAAGTCGCAAATGAACCTTGCCCACGTCCCACCACAGTTTTAACGTGGCAAAGTCCCCCTTGCAACCCCTCCAGTCCGTCCAAAACTCCCGGATCAATGTCACGAGCCCCTGGTCCTTCAACAAAGCATTGTTGAAGTGCCAATAGGTGGCTCGTGGCGCTGTTGGCGTTAGCGCCACCGTCACAGACACACAGTTGTGGTCTGTGAACGGAGCCAGCCTAATGGCACAAGAACCAACTCGTGACATATAGTGACTAGATATATATAGTCTGTCGATCCGGGAGTGGGACACCAGACCGGCTCTCACCCTGACGTAGGTGAAACCGTCTGATGCCCCTGGGTTCTGCTCTCGCCAGATGTCCTCCAGGGAGAAGTGGGCGATGATCTCCCGCAGCGCTGACGCAGAAGGCGGGTACGGCTCTGGACTATTCCGGTCCAGAGCATCGAGGGTGCAATTGAAATCACCCCCGAGTACCAAACACTCATCTGCGTCAACCGTCTCCAAAAACTGGGACAGTCTGGCGAGGAACCTCGCTCTCTCGGGCCCTCCAGCAGGGGCATATATATTACCTAGGTTAATAATGATACCCTGCTCTCGGACCCGGAGGTGGATTAGACGGCCTGGGATAACAGCTTTCACAAGCAGCAGCTCTGGCTGAAAAGACTCTGAGAACAGGGTCACCACTCCACATGACGCCGATGTGAAGTGGCTGAAGAAGACCCTGCCTCTCCATTCCAGTTGCCACGAGGCCTCAGCCTCTGGAGTGGTGTGAGTTTCCTGCAGGAAGCTCACAGAGTACCCTCCCTGATATAAATAGGAGAGTACCTGGAACCTGCGGAAACTGTCTTGACAGCCATTGGTATTTAGCGTGCTGATGTGCAAAGCCATTACTGCGTGTCAGGAATTGTGCGTTCCTCAGACCCTTGAGACTGCTGATAGGACACGCACATTTTATAGAATTTCCGGACGCGGAGATGCTCCGCAGTCCCAGAATTCTTGGCCCTAGTGCTGACCACTAGATATTGCTGGAGAGAGTGGAGAATAAACGACATATTCTTCCACCTCTCCAAGGCCAGCCGCACCTTCCTTTTCTTTTGTCCATGAAGGGTGCTCTCAAGGAATAGATCTATTTCCTTGACAGGGATAACCCACCCAGAATCTGATGTTCCTTCTAGTGGGTCACCCCTGGGCTCCTCTTGGCTGAGGGCTTTTACTCCATCCTCCCCGGCTGGAGTCAGTTTCCTCAGCTTTATTCTCAGGGACCCCCTCTTAGATGATACAGAAGGAGTCCCTTTAGCACCCTTCAAGGTAAATAATGGACCCTTGGATTGCTGCTGCACCCCTGTAGCTTCAGGAGTGCATTCAGGGGTAGCTGGCTGGACAGCAGTGGCTGGCATGGCTTCCTTAATGGAAGCCTTGGAGGCTTTATATGCCTCCTCTGCCAGTTCCACCGCTGCTTGCTCAGCTTGGATGGCACCGATGTTAGGGTCAGTGGACGGCTGAGGAGGGTAGACAGGCTATCCCATGATGTTAACAGGAAAACCTGTTTTATCACCCTCCCCCATTTCCACTTCCCCTTGTGCCACATCCCCCCTGACAGACAAATCCATGGGGTCCTGAATGGGGGTCATGCCTATATTCCCCCCCCCCCCCCCTCCAGTAGTGACTCGGCCTGGGGCTCTAACAAAGCCCGAAGTACGTAACTAGAGAATGACACTGGAGGAGGAGACTGACTGGTGCCCTTGAAGCTCAGCACCTCAGGGACACTGACTACCCATTCAGCAGGGGCTTTGTTGGGACCCCCCTCAAAGGCCAGAGGCAGAACCTGATCTTTCTTGTCTACCCCTGCCTCACTTGGGAGACCATCTTGCCCCTGCTTTTCCTCCAGACCCTTTTCCACATTAACCCCTATAGGGTCTGGAGAGAGAGATGTGTGGTCTGGCACCGGCTGGCTGAGCTTAATAACCGGGCCAGACAATGTCACCGGATGAGGAGGAGATGTTTTGTTCCTCTTCTTGCTTTTAGAGGGAGGTGCTCCACTATAGAGCACTTCCCACTTATCAGCAACCTCCCTGTTGGTTTTATGCTTCCTCTTCCTGGGGATGTCACTCCTGGAAGAGGAGCTGCCACTAGCTGCCTCCCCTGCAGAGGGCTTATTATCCCTCTGCTTACACTGTGCCCCCACACTAACTGATGTAATTATGGTGGGGGCAGATTGGGACTTGGGAGCTGCAGCTGTGACACTGGGAGGACCGGTGACATTCTTCCCCTTTTTCCCCGTGTCTGCAGTCTTGCTGGAGACCACAGACACAGATGGCTTTTTTGGGGAAGAAGGGGGTTTGGAGGCCGTGGTGGTGGCTTGAGGAACGGCCTCCTTGCCTGAGCTCTGTGGGGGGGCTATGACCCTTGAGGTCCCCGCTGTTATGGGCTCAGCGGGGATGGGTGCCGTACTGACGGAGGTGCCATTTGCTGGGGCAGGGGCATGATGCTTTACATTAGGACAATTCCTACGTGTATGCCCCAACCCCTTGCAATGATAGCACTGCACCTCCATAGTGCTGTAAAAAATCCTGTACAGCACCCCCTCAAATGGAACCCCAAAAGATCCCTCTATGTTTTCTGCGCCCTGAGGCAGGCACATTTGTACCTGCCTCTTGAAAGAGAGCACATGACGAAGTGCTCTCTCTCTGCACCCCAGGGGAATTTTAATAAATGGTGTTTTTACTTCCCCTAGGGTTAGCAGGTGGGGGCGCAGGAGGGAGTCTGGTAGGAAGGGGGGCACATTAGAGAGTGTTACTTTTGTGCCCAACCCTTCCAGGGGTTCTATTGGGACATATAATCCCCCCACTGTGATGCCTCTCTGTATAAGAATGTGTGCAGCAGCCAGAGTACGGGTAAAGAAAACTGCTTTCCCGTACATTTTGCTGGCTGCTACTATAACAGAGGGGCTGATGACATTAGCTGCAGCACGCAGATAGATATCAATGCTGTAGACCCCAGACATCTGACATTTAACCCCATGCTTCCTGGTGATCTGCCCCTCAGCCCCAGCGGTGGTATTACTGGGGCCAGCAGAAACCACCTGTGACCAGGTATTAGCCACAGGGGTAGGTCTGCTGGTAGAACCACCAGGAGCTGGGGCTGCCTTATCTGCCTGGGGCCTATGCTGTGCAGTGCTGCAGCTAGGATTTTCAGGGGCCATTATTCCCCCTTTTGACCCCTGAGGCTTCTTAATGGTCTTATCCCTCATGTTTAGACCCTTTTTTTTTAGTTTATTTGTTTTATTTATTTTTATTTTTTGTTTTATGATTTTCTACTGTTTTCTTTTTTTTAAAAATATAAAAGTGTGAAAAAGAAACAAAAAGACAAAACTAAGGGAGACAAAAACTAAGGGAGAGAGAGAGATGATGTTTGGCAGTGGAAGGGTTAATGGCCTGTTGCAAGGTGTTACTAATTGCAACAACACAGAGAACACAGAGGCTTTTTAACCCCTCTGTGTCTCTGTGTCAGATGTTAAAAAAGCCTTTTAAACAAAACTTCAAATTGTTTTCCCCCCCACTGCCTACAAAGATGTTACTTGTCTTCTCTCCCCCCAAAACATAAAACCCAACACCAAACAAACAAAACTTTAACAAAACCTGAAAAACTTTAAATAAAAAAAAAAAGTCAAAGTAAAAAAAAGTTTCAGGAGTGAAGGTAAAGTGCTAAGGGAGGGGGTGTGGCAAAGTATCCAGGAGACAGCTCACTCTCCTGGGATAGAGAGTTGAGCCTGACCCCCAGAAAACTAAAACTTAAATTAAACTAAGAAAAAAACCACAAAAACTCCCAAAAATGAACAACACCGTGCACAAAGTGCTTATTAACAGAAAGGTGTTAAAATAAAACTTGTATTTGAGGGACTAAGACCCTAAAAAGCCTTTTGTTTGGAGCTCAAGCATGCACACAACCTCTTGGCACCGTACTTGTAAGCCTGACACACACACTGGCTAGCGGTCAGGCAAATTAACTTTGATTGGCGGTCAGGCAAATTAACTTAGATTTAACAAAATACAAGATTTTTTTTTTTAAAGTAGACAACTAGTAAACAAGATTGTATTGGTTGCACTGTGCACACACAGTATCAGCTGTAAGCCTGACACACACACTGGCCAGCGGTCAGGCAAATGAACTAAGATTTAAAAAAATAAAAGTATTCGTTTTTTAAAAGTAGATAACTAGTAAACAAGATTGTATTGGTTGCACTGTGCACACACAGTATAAGCAGTAAGCCTGACACACACACAGGCTAGCGGTCAGGCAAATGAACTAAGATTTAACAAAATAAAAGTTTTGTTTTTTTAAAAGTAGACAACTAGTAAACAAGATTGTATTGGTTGCACTGTGCACACACAGTATAAGCTGTAAGCCTGACACACACACTGGCTAGCGGTCAGGCAAATGAACTTTGATTGGCGGTCAGGCAAATGAACTAAGATTTAACAAAATAAAAGTTTTTTTTTTTTTAAAGTAGACAACTAGTAAACAAGATTGTATTGGTTGCACTGTGCACACACAGTATAAGCTGTGATCCTGACACACACACTGGCTAGCGGTCAGGCAAATTAACTTAGATTGGCGGTCAGGCAAATGTACTAAGATTTGCGGTCAGGCAAATTAACTTAGATTTAATAAAATAAAATTATTGTTTTTTTAAATGTGGACTGCTGGTACCCCAACTAGATTGGATTGGTTGAACTTGGCACAGTGTATTTTAAAATCATGAGAAAACATTTTCTGTAAACTAAATAAAAATCATATTAGGAGGTTGAAAGAAAAAGAAACCGGATGGGGGGATACCGAGCAGAGCACACCATCTACAGCCCACTGGGAGACAAACTTATCCATTCCCCCAGTAGACAAAGCCAGGTGGTACTCTGCCCGGATACGGGAGCGCATCAGCACCCGGAACATGGCCTCAGGTGACAAGGAAACCCCCCCTATCAAACACTGCTTCCTGGACTTATATATAGCCAACTTGGCTAATGCCAGGAGCAGGTTGACGAGGAGGTCCCTGGCCTTATTGCCCCGGGACACTGGGCGCCCAAAAATAAAAATGTGAGGGGAGAAATGCAGCCAGAACTGCAGGAGGAGGCCCCTCAAGAGTGACAAGAGGGGCTGCAGTCTGGCGCAACTAAAATAAACATGATACACGGACTCTCCCTTGCCACAGAATGGACAAGTGGAGGGAGAGTCCGTGAATTTAGCTAAGTACTCTCCCGTGCTCAGTGCACCATGGAGCACTCTCCAACTCAAGTCCCCGGTGGGTCGTGGAACTAAATCAGAATAAAGTTGCCCTCGTCAGCTGGTAGGACCCGCCTCCAGATGGTATCGGGACGGGTCACGAGGGCAAGGAAGTGCACTGTATGGAGCACGAGAGAATATAAGCTCTTCCTCGGCATGCCGCGAAAGCATGCCGAGGGTATGTCCCTCAACCTCGAGAGGTTGGGGACAGGAGGAGCCTGAGGGGAAACACGGGGCTTGTGTCCAATGCAAACAGCCGGAGAAGGGGTGTTGAAAGGTGCATGTGGCACTCCGGCCTGCAAAGCCCCGCGAAGGAAGGTGCGCGAGTCGGGGGAGATGGCATCTCTAATCTCCTGGAGCAAGCGCCCTGAGACTTTGGGCGTCACATATCCCAAACGGAGCGCAAGCTCCTGGGGTGACACCCAATCAGAACGCCCGTATTCCAGGAGATCCCCGACTCGGGTCATCCGTGCATGACTAAGGCGGCGGATGATACTGGGGGACTGTAACATTGGAGCCCCCACTGCTGCATTAAATAGCAGGGGCTCTGTGAATATTTCATCCCCCAAAGGCACGCCCTGCCTGGTCACGGAGACCATGCTCCAGGCCTTGAGGGTTTCCTGGTAGTATGCCGGCAACACAGAGAGGTCTCTCCCAAACCCCTCGGGCCTGATCAGAAATAATTGCCGGTCATACCCCAGGTTGCGCAACTGGCGATAAAAGCTGGATGCCAGTGCGCACCACTGCGGAGAGGGATCTGCATATAGGTATCTCTGCAGGTACTGAAGGCGGAAGGTGGACAACTGGGAGCACACACAAACTACTCCCTGTCCACCCTCCACCAAAGGCAGACTTGCCACCCCTGCAGAGACCCAATGCCTTCCCATCCAGAGGAAATCTAACAAATTCCTCTGGATATTGGTGACAAACTCGGGGGTCGGACTCAGACAAATCAGCCGGTGCCAGATCTGAGAAGCCACCAGCTGATTCACCACTAGAGTCCGCCCCCTAAGGGAAAGCATTTTTGCTAGACCCCTCCATCGTCCCAGACGAGAGAGGACACTGCCCTCTAACTCCCTCCAGTTGTCTGGGACGGAAGCGTCCGCAGCGGACAGGTAGACCCCCAGATATTTAATGACATCTGCCTCCCACGTGATGTCACGAAACGTGGGAGGCAAAGAGTCCACCTGTAAATTACCCTCTAAAAGGCCTGTGCATTTGGACCAGTTGATCTGAGCGGAGGAGGCAGCTGAATATACCTCCTGGCACTGTTTTGCCAGCTCAAGATCAACTGGATCCTGGGCCACGAGGAGCACATCGTCAGCATAAGCTGAAAGGACAATCCGCATGTCTGGATCTTTTAGCACCAGCCCTGTGAGCCTTTTCCTCAGTAGGCAGAGGAAAGGCTCAATGGCCAGTGCATATAACTGTCCAGACAAGGGACATCCTTGACGCACCCCCTCGTCCAAATACCAAAGGTGCTGTTAGGGACCAATTGATTTTAAGTAAACACTCTGCAGAGGCGTACAGCGTTCTTATAAAGCCCACAAACTGTGGGCCAAAGCCGCATGCTTGCAGAGTGGCTATGAGGTAACCATGGTCCACCCTGTCAAACGCCTTCTCTTGATCTAAAGAGAGAAAGGCGAGTGACAGACCAGTCCTGCGAGAATAATGCAATAGATCCCGGACCAGAAAGATACTATCAAAGATAGTCCGGCCCGGGATCGCATAGGACTGGTCAGGGTGAACCAATTCTGCCAGCACAGACCCAAGTCTAAGCGAGATGGCTTTAGCTACAATCTTGTAGTCCGTGCTGAGCAGAGAGACCGGTCGCCAGTTCTTCATAAGCCAGAGATCCCCCTTTTTGGGCAGCAGGGCAAGTACTGCCCTGCGACAAGACAGGGGCATCTCCCCGGTCTCCAGGGCTTCCCCAAGGACCAGATGGAAATCAGGTCCACGAGTCTCCCAGAAAAATTGGAAAAACTCTACAGTCAGTCCGTCCAGTCCTGGAGACTTTTCACAGGACATGGCACGGAGGGCTTCAGAGAGCTCTTGAAAAGATAGTGGTATATCAAGCCGCTCTCTTACACCCTCACTGACTGTGGGGAGCCCCTCCCATAGCACCCTGCAGGCGTCTGGAGAAATGGGATCCGGAGAGTAAAGATCTTTATAAAAGTTCCGGGCTCTATCCCGGATACTCTCCGGATCTGTAAGGGGGGCACCGTCTTCATCTAGAAGACAGGTGATGTGCCTACTGTTACCCCCCTTTTTCTCCAGTGAGTAGAAGAGGCGCGAGCCGCGGTCTAGATCTTTGAGAAAACCTAAGCGGCTGCGCACGTATGCCCCCTTGGCCTGGTGTCGTTCCAGGTCACAGAGGACACCCTTCCTCTCTACATACTCGCTCTGCAGGGATTGGTCCCTACAAGTGAACAGCCTCTGCTCCAGATGGAGTACCTCCCCCCGGAGTGACTCCAACTCAGCTTCGCGCTGCCCACTCGCACCCTTGGTATATTCCTGACACAGAAGTCGCAAATGAACCTTGCCCACGTCCCACCACAGTTTTAACGTGGCAAAGTCCCCCTTGCAACCCCTCCAGTCCGTCCAAAACTCCCGGATCAATGTCACGAGCCCCTGGTCCTTCAACAAAGCATTGTTGAAGTGCCAATAGGCGGCTCGTGGCGCTGTTGGCGTTAGCGCCACTGTCACAGACACACAGTTGTGGTCTGTGAACGGAGCCAGCCTAATGGCACAAGAACCGACTCGTGACATATAGTGACTAGATATATATAGTCTGTCGATCCGGGAGTGGGACACCAGACCGGCTCTCACCCTGACGTAGGTGAAACCGTCTGATGCCCCTGGGTTCTGCTCTCGCCAGATGTCCTCCAGGGAGAAGCGGGCGATGATCTCCCGCAGGGCTAACGCAGAAGGCGGGTACGGCTCTGGACTATTCCGGTCCAGAGCGTCGAGGGTGCAGTTGAAATCACCCCCGAGTACCAAACACTCATCTGCGTCAACCGTCTCCAAAAACTGGGACAGTCTGGCGAGGAACCTCACTCTCTCGAGCCCTCCAGCAGGGGCATATATATTAACTAGGTTAATGATGCTACCCTGCTCTCGGACCCGGAGGTGGATTAGACGGCCTGGGATAACAGCTTTCACAAGCAGCAGCTCTGGCTGAAAAGACTCTGAGAACAGGGTCACCACTCCACATGACGCCGATGTGAAGTGGCTGAAGAAGACCCTGCCTCTCCACTCCAGTTGCCACGAGGCCTCAGCCTCTGGAGTGGTGTGAGTTTCCTGCAGGAAGCTCACAGAGTACCCTCCCTGATATAAATAGGAGAGTACCTGGAACCTGCGGAAACTGTCTTGACAGCCATTGGTATTTAGCGTGCTGATGTGCAAAGCCATTACTGCGTGTCAGGAATTGTGCGTTCCTCAGACCCTTGAGACTGCTGATAGGACACGCACATTTTATAGAATTTCCGGACGCGGAGATGCTCCGCAGTCCCAGAATTCTTGGCCCTAGTGCTGACCACTAGATATTGCTGGAGAGAGTGGAGAATAAACGACATATTCTTCCACCTCTCCAAGGCCAGCCGCACCTTCCTTTTCTTTTGTCCATGAAGGGTGCTCTCAAGGAATAGATCTATTTCCTTGACAGGGATAACCCACCCAGAATCTGATGTTCCTTCTAGTGGGTCACCCCTGGGCTCCTCTTGGCTGAGGGCTTTTACTCCATCCTCCCCGGCTGGAGTCAGTTTCCTCAGCTTTATTCTCAGGGACCCCCTCTTAGATGATACAGAAGGAGTCCCTTTAGCACCCTTCAAGGTAAATAATGGACCCTTGGATTGCTGCTGCACCCCTGTAGCTTCAGGAGTGCATTCAGGGGTAGCTGGCTGGACAGCAGTGGCTGGCATGGCTTCCTTAATGGAAGCCTTGGAGGCTTTATATGCCTCCTCTGCCAGTTCCACCGCTGCTTGCTCCGCTTGGATGGCACCGATGTTAGGGTCAGTGGACGGCTGAGGAGGGTAGACAGGCTCTCCCATGATGTTAACAGGAAAACCTGTTTTATCACCCTCCCCCATTTCCACTTCCCCTTGTGCCACATCCCCCCTGACAGACAAATCCATGGGGTCCTGAATGGGGGTCATGCCTATATTTCCCCCCTCCAGTAGTGACTCGGCCTGGGGCTCTAACAAAGCCCGAGGTACGTCACTAGAGAGTGACACTGGAGGAGGAGACTGACTGGTGCCCTTGAAGCTCAGCACCTCAGGGACACTGACTACCCATTCAGCAGGGGCTTTGTTGGGTCCCCCCTCAAAGGCCAGAGGCAGAACCTGATCTTTCTTGTCTACCCCTGCCTCACTTGGGAGACCCTCTTGCCCCTGCTTTTCCTCCAGACCCTTTTCCACATTAACCCCTATAGGGTCTGGAGAGAGAGATGTGTGGTCTGGCACCGGCTGGCTGAGCTTAATAACTGGGCCAGACAATGTCACCGGATGAGGAGGAGATGTTTTGTTCCTCTTCTTGCTTTTAGAGGGAGGTGCTCCACTATAGAGCACTTCCCACTTATCAGCAACCTCCCTGTTGGTTTTATGCTTCCTCTTCCTGGGGACGTCACTCCTGGAAGAGGAGCTGCCACTAGCTGCCTCCCCTGCAGAGGGCTTATTATCCCTCTGCTTACACTGTGCCCCCACACTAACTGATGTAATTATGGTGGGGGCAGATTGGGACTTGGGAGATGCAGCTGTGACACTGGGAGGACCGGTGACATTCTTCTCCTTTTTCCCCGTGTCTGCAGTCTTGCTGGAGACCACAGACACAGATGGCTTTTTTGGGGAAGAAGGGGGTTTGGAGGCCGTGGTGGTGGCTTGAGGAACGGCCTCCTTGCCTGAGCTCTGTGGGGGGGCTATGACCCTTGAGGTCCCCGCTGTTATGGGCTCAGCGGGGATGGGTGCCGTACTGACGGAGGTGCCATTTGCTGGGGCTGGGGCATGATGCTTTACATTAGGACAATTCCTACGTGTATGCCCCAACCCCTTGCAATGATAGCACTGCACCTCCGTAGTGCTGTAAAAAATCCTGTACAGCACCCCCTCAAATGGAACCCCAAAAGACCCCTCTATGTTTTCTGCGCCCTGAGGCAGGCACATTTGTACCTGCCTCTTGAAAGAGAGCACATGACGAAGTGCTCTCTCTCTGCACCCCAGGGGAATTTTTATAAATGGTGTTTTTACTTCCCCTAGGGTTAGCAGGTGGGGGCGCAGGAGGGAGTCTGGTAGGAAGGGGGGCACATTAGAGAGTGTTACTTTTGTGCCCAACCCTTCCAGGGGTTCTATTGGGACATATAATCCCCCCACTGTGATGCCTCTCTGTATAAGAATGTGTGCAGCAGCCAGAGTACGGGTTAAAAAAAACTGCTTTCCCGTACATTTTGCTGGCTGCTGCTATAACAGAGGGGCTGATGACATTAGCTGCAGCACGCAGATAGATATCAATGCTGTAGACCCCAGACATCTGACATTTAACCCCATGCTTCCTGGTGATCTGCCCCTCAGCCCCAGCGGTGGTATTACTGGGGCCAGCAGAAACCACCTGTGACCAGGTATTAGCCACAGGGGTAGGTCTGCTGGCAGAACCACCAGGAGCTGGGGCTGCCTTAACTGCCTGGGGCCTATGCTGTGCAGTGCTGCAGCTAGGATTTTCAGGGGCCATTATTCCCCCTTTTGACCCCTGAGGCTTCTTAATGGTCTTATCCCTCATGTTTAGACCCTTTTTTTTTTAGTTTATTTGTTTTATTTATTTTTATTTTTTGTTTTATGATTTTCTATTGTTTTCTTTTTAAAAATATATAAGTGTGAAAAAGAAACAAAAAGACAAAACTAAGGGAGAGAGAGATATGATGTTTGGCAGTGGAAGGGTTAATGGCCTGTTGCAATGTGTTGCTAATTGCAACAACACAGAGAACACAGAGGCTTTTTAACCCCTCTGTGTCTCTGTGTCAGATGTTAAAAAAAAAAAGCCTTTTCTAATTGTTTTCCCCCCCCACTGCCTACAAAGATGTTACTTGTCTTCTCTCCCCCAAAACATAAAACCCAACACCAAACAAACAAAACTTCAACAAAACCTAATAAACTTTTTAAAAGAAAAAAAGTCAAAGTAACAAAGCTCCAGGAGTGAAGGTGTAGTGCTAAGGGAGGGGTGTGGCAAAGTATCCAGGAGACAGCTCACTCTCCTGGGATAGAGACTTGAGCCTGACTCCCAGAAAACTAAAACTTAAATTAAACTAAGAAAAATACCACAAAAACTCCCAAAAATGAACAACACCGTGCACAAAGTGCTTATAAACAGAAAGGTGTTAAAATAAAACTTGTATTTGAGGGACTAAGACCCTAAAAAGCCTTTTGTTTGGAGCTCAAGCATGCACACAACATGCTCTCTTGGCACAGTACCTGTAAGCCTGACACACACTGGCTAGCGGTCAGGCAAATGAACTTTGATTGGCGGTCAGGCAAATGAACTTAGATTTAACAAAATAAAAGTTTTTTTTTTTTTTAAAGTAGACAACTAGTAAACAAGATTGTATTGGTTGCACTGTGCACACACAGTATAAGCTGTAAGCCTGACACACACACTGGCTAGCGGTCAGGCAAATGAACTTTGATTGGCGTCAGGCAAATGAACTTAGATTTGCGGTCAGTCAAATTAACTTAGATTTAATAAAATAAAATTATTGTTTTTTTTAAATGTGGACTGCTGGTACCCCAACTAGATTGGATTGGTTGAACTTGGCACAGTGTATTTTAAAATCATGAGAAAACATTTTCTGTAAACTAAATAAAAATCATATTAGGAGGTTGAAAGAAAAAGAAACCGGATGGGGGGATACCGAGCAGAGCACACCATCTACAGCCCACTGGGAGACAAACTCATCCATTCCCCCAGTAGACAAAGCCAGGTGGTACTCTGCCCGGATACGGGAGCGCACCAGCACCCGGAACATGGCCTCAGGTGACAAGGGAACCCCCCCTATCAAACACTGCTTCCTGGACTTATATATAGCCAACTTGGCTAATGCCAGGAGCAGGTTGACGAGGAGGTCCCTGGCCTTATTGCCCCGGGACACTGGGCGCCCAAAAATAAAAATGTGAGGGGAGAAATGCAGCCAGAACTGCAGGAGGAGGCACCTCAAGAGTGACAAGAGGGGCTGCAGTCTGGCGCAACTAAAATAAACATGATACACGGACTCTCCCTTGCCACAGAATGGACAAGTGGAGGGAGAGTCCGTGAATTTAGCTAAGTACTCTCCCGTGCTCAGTGCACCATGGAGCACTCTCCAACTCAAGTCCCCGGTGGGTCGTGGAACTAAATCAGAATAAAGTTCCCTCCACCGGGGCCTCTTGCCCTCGTCAGCTGGTAGGACCCGCCTCCAGATGGTATCGGGACGGGTCACGAGGGCAAGGAAGTGCACTGTATGGAGCACGAGAGAATATAAGCTCTTCCTCGGCATGCCGCGAAAGCATGCCGAGGGTATGTCCCTCAACCTCGAGAGGTTGGGGACAGGAGGAGCCTGAGGGGAAACACGGGGCTTGTGTCCAATGCAAACAGCCGGAGAAGGGGTGTTGAAAGGTGCATGTGGCACTCCGGCCTGCAAAGCCCCGCGAAGGAAGGTGCGCGAGTCGGGGGAGATGGCATCTCTAATCTCCTGGAGCAAGCGCCCTGAGACTTTGGGCGTCACATATCCCAAACGGAGCGCAAGCTCCTGGGGTGACACCCAATCAGAACGCCCGTATTCCAGGAGATCCCCGACTCGGGTCATCCGTGCATGACTAAGGCGGCGGATGATACTGGGGGACTGTAACATTGGAGCCCCCACTGCTGCATTAAATAGCAGGGGCTCTGTGAATATTTCATCCCCCAAAGGCACGCCCTGCCTGGTCACGGAGACCATGCTCCAGGCCTTGAGGGTTTCCTGGTAGTATGCCGGCAACACAGAGAGGTCTCTCCCAAACCCCTCGGGCCTGATCAGAAATAATTGCCGGTCATACCCCAGGTTGCGCAACTGGCGATAAAAGCTGGATGCCAGTGCGCACCACTGCGGAGAGGGATCTGCATATAGGTATCTCTGCAGGTACTGAAGGCGGAAGGTGGACAACTGGGAGCACACACAAACTACTCCCTGTCCACCCTCCACCAAAGGCAGACTTGCCACCCCTGCAGAGACCCAATGCCTTCCCATCCAGAGGAAATCTAACAAATTCCTCTGGATATTGGTGACAAACTCGGGGGTCGGACTCAGACAAATCAGCCGGTGCCAGATCTGAGAAGCCACCAGCTGATTCACCACTAGAGTCCGCCCCCTAAGGGAAAGCATTTTTGCTAGACCCCTCCATCGTCCCAGACGAGAGAGGACACTGCCCTCTAACTCCCTCCAGTTGTCTGGGACGGAAGCGTCCGCAGCGGACAGGTAGACCCCCAGATATTTAATGACATCTGCCTCCCACGTGATGTCACGAAACGTGGGAGGCAAAGAGTCCACCTGTAAATTACCCTCTAAAAGGCCTGTGCATTTGGACCAGTTGATCTGAGCGGAGGAGGCAGCTGAATATACCTCCTGGCACTGTTTTGCCAGCTCAAGATCAACTGGATCCTGGGCCACGAGGAGCACATCGTCAGCATAAGCTGAAAGGACAATCCGCATGTCTGGATCTTTTAGCACCAGCCCTGTGAGCCTTTTCCTCAGTAGGCAGAGGAAAGGCTCAATGGCCAGTGCATATAACTGTCCAGACAAGGGACATCCTTGACGCACCCCTCGTCCAAATACCAAAGGTGCTGTTAGGGACCAATTGATTTTAAGTAAACACTCTGCAGATGTGTACAGCGTTCTTATAAAGCCCACAAACTGTGGGCCAAAGCCGTACGCTTGCAGAGTGGCTATGAGGTAACCATGGTCCACCCTGTCAAACGCCTTCTCTTGATCTAAAGAGAGAAAGGCGAGTGACAGACCAGTCCTGCGAGAATAATGCAATAGATCCCGGACCAGAAAGATACTATCAAAGATAGTCCGGCCCGGGATCGCATAGGACTGGTCAGGGTGAACCAATTCTGCCAGCACAGACCCAAGTCTAAGCGAGATGGCTTTAGCTACAATCTTGTAGTCCGTGCTGAGCAGAGAGACCGGTCGCCAGTTCTTAATAAGCCGGAGATCCCCCTTTTTGGGCAGCAGGGCAAGTACTGCCCTGCGACAAGACAGGGGCATCTCCCCGGTCTCCAGGGCTTCCCCAAGGACCAGATGGAAATCAGGTCCCAGAGTCTCCCAGAAAAATTGGAAAAACTCTACAGTCAGTCCGTCCAGTCCTGGAGACTTTTCACAGGACATGGCACGGAGGGCTTCAGAGAGCTCTTGAAAAGATAGTGGTATATCAAGCCGCTCTCTTACACCCTCACTGACTGTGGGGAGCCCCTCCCATAGCACCCTGCAGGCGTCTGGAGAAATGGGATCCGGAGAGTAAAGATCTTTATAAAAGTTCCGGGCTCTATCCCGGATACTCTCCGGATCTGTAAGGGGGGCACCGTCTTCATCTAGAAGACAGGTGATGTGCCTACTGTTACCCCCCTTTTTCTCCAGTGAGTAGAAGAGGCGCGAGCCGCGGTCTAGATCTTTGAGAAAACCTAAGCGGCTGCGCACGTATGCCCCCTTGGCCTGGTGTCGTTCCAGGTCACAGAGGACACCCTTCCTCTCTACATACTCGCTCTGCAGGGATTGGTCCCTACAAGTGAACAGCCTCTGCTCCAGATGGAGTACCTCCCCCCGGAGTGACTCCAACTCAGCTTCGCGCTGCCCACTCGCACCCTTGGTATATTCCTGACACAGAAGTCGCAAATGAACCTTGCCCACGTCCCACCACAGTTTTAACGTGGCAAAGTCCCCCTTGCAACCCCTCCAGTCCGTCCAAAACTCCCGGAATTAATGTCACGAGCCCCTGGTCCTTCAACAAAGCATTGTTGAAGTGCCAATAGGCGGCTCGTGGCGCTGTTGGCGTTAGCGCCACCGTCACAGACACACAGTTGTGGTCTGTGAACGGAGCCAGCCTAATGGCACAAGAACCGACTCGTGACATATAGTGACTAGATATATATAGTCTGTCGATCCGGGAGTGGGACACCAGACCGGCTCTCACCCTGACGTAGGTGAAACCGTCTGATGCCCCTGGGTTCTGCTCTCGCCAGATGTCCTCCAGGGAGAAGCGGGCGATGATCTCCCGCAGGGCTGACGCAGAAGGCGGGTACGGCTCTGGACTATTCCGGTCCAGAGCGTCGAGGGTGCAGTTGAAATCACCCCCGAGTACCAAACACTCATCTGCGTCAACCGTCTCCAAAAACTGGGACAGTCTGGCGAGGAACCTCACTCTCTCGAGCCCTCCAGCAGGGGCATATATATTAACTAGGTTAATGATGCTACCCTGCTCTCGGACCCGGAGGTGGATTAGACGGCCTGGGATAACAGCTTTCACAAGCAGCAGCTCTGGCTGAAAAGACTCTGAGAACAGGGTCACCACTCCACATGACGCCGATGTGAAGTGGCTGAAGAAGACCCTGCCTCTCCACTCCAGTTGCCACGAGGCCTCAGCCTCTGGAGTGGTGTGAGTTTCCTGCAGGAAGCTCACAGAGTACCCTCCCTGATATAAATAGGAGAGTACCTGGAACCTGCGGAAACTGTCTTGACAGCCATTGGTATTTAGCGTGCTGATGTGCAAAGCCATTACTGCGTGTCAGGAATTGTGCATTCCTCAGACCCTTGAGACTGCTGATAGGACACGCACATTTTATAGAATTTCCGGACGCGGAGATGCTCCGCAGTCCCAGAATTCTTGGCCCTAGTGCTGACCACTAGATATTGCTGGAGAGAGTGGAGAATAAACGACATATTCTTCCACCTCTCCAAGGCCAGCCGCACCTTCCTTTTCTTTTGTCCATGAAGGGTGCTCTCAAGGAATAGATCTATTTCCTTGACAGGGATAACCCACCCAGAATCTGATGTTCCTTCTAGTGGGTCACCCCTGGGCTCCTCTTGGCTGAGGGCTTTTACTCCATCCTCCCCGGCTGGAGTCAGTTTCCTCAGCTTTATTCTCAGGGACCCCCTCTTAGATGATACAGAAGGAGTCCCTTTAGCACCCTTCAAGGTAAATAATGGACCCTTGGATTGCTGCTGCACCCCTGTAGCTTCAGGAGTGCATTCAGGGGTAGCTGGCTGGACAGCAGTGGCTGGCATGGCTTCCTTAATGGAAGCCTTGGAGGCTTTATATGCCTCCTCTGCCAGTTCCACCGCTGCTTGCTCAGCTTGGATGGCACCGATGTTAGGGTCAGTGGACGGCTGAGGAGGGTAGACAGGCTCTCCCATGATGTTAACAGGAAAACCTGTTTTATCACCCTCCCCCATTTCCACTTCCCCTTGTGCCACATCCCCCCTGACAGACAAATCCATGGGGTCCTGAATGGGGGTCATGCCTATATTCCCCCCCTCCAGTAGTGACTCGGCCTGGGGCTCTAACAAAGCCCGAGGTACGTCACCAGAGAGTGACACTGGAGGATGAGACTGACTGGTGCCCTTGAAGCTCAGCACCTCAGGGACACTGACTACCCATTCAGCAGGGGCTTTGTTGGGTCCCCCCTCAAAGGCCAGAGGCAGAACCTGATCTTTCTTGTCTACCCCTGCCTCACTTGGGAGACCCTCTTGCCCCTGCTTTTCCTCCAGACCCTTTTCCACATTAACCCCTATAGGGTCTGGAGAGAGAGATGTGTGGTCTGGCACCGGCTGGCTGAGCTTAATAACTGGGCCAGACAATGTCACCGGATGAGGAGGAGATGTTTTGTTCCTCTTCTTGCTTTTAGAGGGAGGTGCTCCACTATAGAGCACTTCCCACTTATCAGCAACCTCCCTGTTGGTTTTATGCTTCCTCTTCCTGGGGACGTCACTCCTGGAAGAGGAGCTGCCACTAGCTGCCTCCCCTGCAGAGGGCTTATTATCCCTCTGCTTACACTGTGCCCCCACACTAACTGATGTAATTATGGTGGGGGCAGATTGGGACTTGGGAGATGCAGCTGTGACACTGGGAGGACCGGTGACATTCTTCCCCTTTTTCCCCGTGTCTGCAGTCTTGCTGGAGACCACAGACACAGATGGCTTTTTTGGGGAAGAAGGGGGTTTGGAGGCCGTGGTGGTGGCTTGAGGAACGGCCTCCTTGCCTGAGCTCTGTGGGGGGGCTATGACCCTTGAGGTCCCCGCTGTTATGGGCTCAGCGGGGATGGGTGCCGTACTGACGGAGGTGCCATTTGCTGGGGCTGGGGCATGATGCTTTACATTAGGACAATTCCTACGTGTATGCCCCAACCCTTTGCAATGATAGCACTGCACCTCCGTAGTGCTGTAAAAAATCCTGTACAGCACCCCCTCAAATGGAACCCCAAAAGACCCCTCTATGTTTTCTGCGCCCTGAGGCAGGCACATTTGTACCTGCCTCTTGAAAGAGAGCACATGACGAAGTGCTCTCTCTCTGCACCCCAGGGGAATTTTTATAAATGGTGTTTTTACTTCCCCTAGGGTTAGCAGGTGGGGGCGCAGGAGGGAGTCTGGTAGGAAGGGGGGCACATTAGAGAGTGTTACTTTTGTGCCCAACCCTTCCAGGGGTTCTATTGGGACATATAATCCCCCCACTGTGATGCCTCTCTGTATAAGAATGTGTGCAGCAGCCAGAGTACGGGTAAAAAAAACTGCTTTCCCGTACATTTTGCTGGCTGCTACTATAACAGAGGGGCTGATGACATTAGCTGCAGCACGCAGATAGATATCAATGCTGTAGACCCCAGACATCTGACATTTAACCCCATGCTTCCTGGTGATCTGCCCCTCAGCCCCAGCGATGGTATTACTGGGGCCAGCAGAAACCACCTGTGACCAGGTATTAGCCACAGGGGTAGGTCTGCTGGCAGAACCACCAGGAGCTGGGGCTGCCTTATCTGCCTGGGGCCTATGCTGTGCAGTGCTGCAGCTAGGATTTTCAGGGGCCATTATTCCCCCTTTTGACCCCTGAGGCTTCTTAATGGTCTTATCCCTCATGTTTAGACCCTTTTTTTTTTTTTAGTTTATTTGTTTTATTTATTTTTATTTTTTGTTTTATGATTTTCTACTGTTTTCTTTTTTTAAAAAATATAAAAGTGTGAAAAAGAAACAAAAAGACAAAACTAAGGGAGACAAAAACTAAGGGAGAGAGAGAGATGATGTTTGGCAGTGGAAGGGTTAATGGCCTGTTGCAAGGTGTTACTAAATGCAACAACACAGAGAACACAGTGGCTTTTTAACCCCTCTGTGTCTCTGTGTCAGATGTTAAAAAAGCCTTTTAAACAAAACTTCAAATTGTTTCCCCCCCCCACTGCCTACAAAGATGTTACTTGTCTTCTCTCCCCCAAAACATAAAACCCAACACCAAACAAACAAAACTTCAACAAAACCTAATAAACTTTTTAAAAGAAAAAAAAGTCAAAGTAACAAAGCTCCAGGAGTGAAGGTGTAGTGCTAAGGGAGGGGTGTGGCAAAGTATCCAGGAGACAGCTCACTCTCCTGGGATAGAGACTTGAGCCTGACTCCCAGAAAACTAAAACTTAAATTAAACTAAGAAAAACACCACAAAAACTCCCAAAAAAAGAACAACACCGTGCACAAAGTGCTTATAAACAGAAAGGTGTTAAAATAAAACTTGTATTTGAGGGACTAAGACCCTAAAAAGCCTTTTGTTTGGAGCTCAAGCATGCACACAACATGCTCTCTTGCACAGTAATTGTAAGCCTGACACACACACTGGCTAGCGGTCAGGCAAATGAACTATGATTGGTGGTCAGGCAAACAAACTTAGATTTAACAAAATAAAAGTTTTTTTTTTTTAAAGTAGACAACTATTAAACAAGATTGTATTGGTTGCACTGTGCACACACTGTATAAGCTGTAAGAATGACACACACACTGGCTAGCGGTCAGGCAAATGAACTTAGAATTAACAAAATAAACGTTTTCGTTTTTTAAAAGTAGACAACTAGTAAACAAGATTGTATTGGTTGCACTGTGCACACACAGTATAAGCTGTGATCCTGACACACACACTGGCTAGCGGTCAGGAAAATGAACTTTGATTGGTGGTCAGGCAAATGAACTTAGATTTAACAAAATAAAAGTTTTGGTTTTTTTAAAGTAGATAACTAGTAAACAAGATTGTATTGGTTGCACTGTGCACACACAGTATAAGCTGTGAGCCTGACACACACACTGGCTAGCGGTCAGGCAAATGAACTTAGATTTGCGGTCAGGCAAATGAACTTAGATTTAATAAAATAAAATTATGTTTTTTTTAAATGTTGGCTGCTGGTACCCCAACTAGATTGGATTGGATGAACTTGGCACAGTGTATTTTAAAATTATGAGAAAAACATGATCTGTAAACTAAATAAAAATCATTTTAGGAGGTGAAGAGAAAAAGAAACCGGATGGGGGGATACCGAGCAGAGCACACCATCTACAGCCCACTGGGAGACAAACTCATCCATTCCCCCAGTGGACAAAGCCAGGTGGTACTCTGCCCGGATACGGGAGCGCACCAGCACCCGGAACATGGCCTCAGGTGACAAGGGAACCCCCCCTATCAAACACTGCTTCCTGGACTTATATATAGCCAATTTGGCTAATGCCAGGAGCAGGTTGACGAGGACGTCCCTGGCCTTATTGCCCCGGGACACTGGGTGCCCAAAAATAAAAATGTGAGGGGAGAAATGTAGCCAGAACTGCAGGAGGAGGCCCCTCAAGAGTGACAAGAGGGGCTGCAGTCTGGCGCAACTAAAATAAATATGATACACGGACTCTCCCTTGCCACAGAAAGGACAAGTGGAGGGAGAGTCCGTGAATTTAGCTAAGTACTCTCCCGTGCTCAGTGCACCATGGAGCACTCTCCAACTCAAGTCCCCGGTGGGTCTTGGAACTAATTCAGAATAAAGTTCCCTCCACCGGGGCCTCTTGCCCTCATCAGCTGGTAGGACCCGCCTCCAGATGGTATCGGGACGGGTCACGAGGGCAAGGAAGTGCACTGTATGGAGCACGAGAGAATATAATCTCTTCCTCGGTATGCCGCGAAAGCATGCCGAGGGTATGTCCCTCAACCTCGAGAGGTTGGGGACAGGAGGAGCCTGAGGGGAAACACGGGGCTTGTGTCCAATGCAAACAGCCGGAGAAGGGGTGTTGAAAGGTGCATGTGGCACTCCGGCCTGCAAAGCCCCGCGAAGGAAGGTGCGCGAGTCGGGGGAGATGGCATCTCTAATCTCCTGGAGCAAGCGCCCTGAGACTTTGGGCGTCACATATCCCAAACGGAGCGCAAGCTCCTGGGGTGACACCCAATCAGAACGCCCGTATTCCAGGAGATCCCCGACTCGGGTCATCCGTGCATGACTAAGGCGGCGGATGATACTGGGGGAATGTAACATTGGAGCCCCCACTGCTGCATTAAATAGCAGGGGCTCTGTGAATATTTCATCCCCCAAAGGCACGCCCTGCCTGGTCACGGAGACCATGCTCCAGGCCTTGAGGGTTTCCTGGTAGTATGCCGGCAACACAGAGAGGTCTTTTCCAAACCCCTCGGGCCTGATCAGAAATAATTGCCGGTCATACCCCAGGTTGCGCAACTGGCGATAAAAGCTGGATGCCAGTGCGCACCACTGCGGAGAGGGATCTGCATATAGGTATCTCTGCAGGTACTGAAGGCGGAAGGTGGACAACTGGGAGCACACACAAACTACTCCCTGTCCACCCTCCACCAAAGGCAGACTTGCCACCCCTGCAGAGACCCAATGCCTTCCCATCCAGAGGAAATCTAACAAATTCCTCTGGATATTGGTGACAAACTCGGGGGTCGGACTCAGACAAATCAGCCGGTGCCAGATCTGAGAAGCCACCAGCTGATTCACCACTAGAGTCCGCCCCCTAAGGGAAAGCATTTTTGCTAGACCCCTCCATCGTCCCAGACGAGAGAGGACACTGCCCTCTAACTCCCTCCAGTTGTCTGGGACGGAAGCGTCCGCAGCGGACAGGTAGACCCCCAGATATTTAATGACATCTGCCTCCCACGTGATGTCACGAAACGTGGGAGGCAAAGAGTCTACCTGTAAATTACCCTCTAAAAGGCCTGTGCATTTGGACCAGTTGATCTGAGCGGAGGAGGCAGCTGAATATACCTCCTGGCACTGTTTTGCCAGCTCAAGATCAACTGGATCCTGGGCCACGAGGAGCACATCGTCAGCATAAGCTGAAAGGACAATCCGCATGTCTGGATCTTTTAGCACCAGCCCTGTGAGCCTTTTCCTCAGTAGGCAGAGGAAAGGCTCAATGGCCAGTGCATATAACTGTCCAGACAAGGGACATCCTTGACGCACCCCTCGTCCAAATACCAAAGGTGCTGTTAGGGACCAATTGATTTTAAGTAAACACTCTGCAGAGGCGTACAGCGTTCTTATAAAGCCCACAAACTGTGGGCCAAAGCCGTACGCTTGCAGAGTGGCTATGAGGTAACCATGGTCCACCCTGTCAAACGCCTTCTCTTGATCTAAAGAGAGAAAGGCGAGTGACAGACCAGTCCTGCGAGAATAATGCAATAGATCCCGGACCAGAAAGATACTATCAAAGATAGTCCGGCCCGGGATCGCATAGGACTGGTCAGGGTGAACCAATTCTGCCAGCACAGACCCAAGTCTAAGCGAGATGGCTTTAGCTACAATCTTGTAGTCCGTGCTGAGCAGAGAGACCGGTCGCCAGTTCTTAATAAGCTGGAGATCCCCCTTTTTGGGCAGCAGGGCAAGTACTGCCCTGCGACAAGACAGGGGCATCTCCCCGGTCTCCAGGGCTTCCCCAAGGACCAGATGGAAATCAGGTCCCAGAGTCTCCCAGAAAAATTGGAAAAACTCTACAGTCAGACCGTCCAGTCCTGGAGACTTCTCACAGGACATGGCATGGAGGGCTTCAGAGAGCTCTTGAAAAGACAGTGGTATATCAAGCCGCTCTCTTACACCCTCACTGACTGTGGGGAGCCCCTCCCATAGCACCCTGCAGGCGTCTGGAGAAATGGGATCCGGAGAGTAAAGATCTTTATAAAAGTTCCGGGCTCTATCCCGGATACTCTCCGGATCTGTAAGAGGGGCACCGTCTTCATCTAGAAGACAGGTGATGTGCCTACTGTTACCCCCCTTTTTCTCCAGTGAGTAGAAGAGGCGCGAGCCGCGGTCTAGATCTTTGAGAAAACCTAAGCGGCTGCGCACGTATGCCCCCTTGGCCTGGTGTCGTTCCAGGTCACAGAGGACACCCTTCCTCTCTACATACTCGCTCTGCAGGGATTGGTCCCTACAAGTGAACAGCCTCTGCTCCAGATGGAGTACCTCCCCCCGGAGTGACTCCAACTCAGCTTCGCGCTGCCCACTCGCACCCTTGGTATATTCCTGACACAGAATTCGCAAATGAACCTTGCCCACGTCCCACCACAGTTTTAACGTGGCAAAGTCCCCCTTGCAACCCCTCCAGTCCGTCCAAAACTCCCGGATCAATGTCACGAGTCCCTGGTCCTTCAACAAAGCATTGTTGAAGTGCCAATAGGCGGCTCGTGGCGCTGTTGGCGTTAGCGCCACTGTCACAGACACACAGTTGTGGTCTGTGAACGGAGCCAGCCTAATGGCACAAGAACCGACTCGTGACATATAGTGACTAGATATATATAGTCTGTCGATCCGGGAGTGGGACACCAGACCGGCTCTCACCCTGATGTAGGTGAAACCGTCTGATGCCCCTGGGTTCTGCTCTCGCCAGATGTCCTCCAGGGAGAAGCGGGCGATGATCTCCCGCAGGGCTGACGCAGAAGGCGGGTACGGCTCTGGACTATTCCGGTCCAGAGCGTCGAGGGTGCAGTTGAAATCACCCCCGAGTACCAAACACTCATCTGCGTCAACTGTCTCCAAAAACTGGGACAGTCTGGCGAGGAACCTCACTCTCTCGAGCCCTCCAGCAGGGGCATATATATTAACTAGGTTAATGATGCTACCCTGCTCTCGGACCCGGAGGTGGATTAGACGGCCTGGGATAACAGCTTTCACAAGCAGCAGCTCTGGCTGAAAAGACTCTGAGAACAGGGTCACCACTCCACATGACGCCGATGTGAAGTGGCTGAAGAAGACCCTGCCTCTCCACTCCAGTTGCCACGAGGCCTCAGCCTCTGGAGTGGTGTGAGTTTCCTGCAGGAAGCTCACAGAGTACCCTCCCTGATATAAATAGGAGAGTACCTGGAACCTGCGGAAACTGTCTTGACAGCCATTGGTATTTAGCGTGCTGATGTGCAAAGCCATTACTGCGTGTCAGGAATTGTGCGTTCCTCAGACCCTTGAGACTGCTGATAGGACACGCACATTTTATAGAATTTCCGGACGCGGAGATGCTCCGCAGTCCCAGAATTCTTGGCCCTAGTGCTGACCACTAGATATTGCTGGAGAGAGTGGAGAATAAACGACATATTCTTCCACCTCTCCAAGGCCAGCCGCACCTTCCTTTTCTTTTGTCCATGAAGGGTGCTCTCAAGGAATAGATCTATTTCCTTGACAGGGATAACCCACCCAGAATCTGATGTTCCTTCTAGTGGGTCACCCCTGGGCTCCTCTTGGCTGAGGGCTTTTACTCCATCCTCCCCGGCTGGAGTCAGTTTCCTCAGCTTTATTCTCAGGGACCCCCTCTTAGATGATACAGAAGGAGTCCCTTTAGCACCCTTCAAGGTAAATAATGGACCCTTGGATTGCTGCTGCACCCCTGTAGCTTCAGGAGTGCATTCAGGGGTAGCTGGCTGGACAGCAGTGTCTGGCATGGCTTCCTTAATGGAAGCCTTGGAGGCTTTATATGCCTCCTCTACCAGTTCCACCGCTGCTTGCTCAGCTTGGATGGCACCGATGTTAGGGTCAGTGGACGGCTGAGGAGGGTAGACAGGCTCTCCCATGATGTTAACAGTAAAACCTGTTTTATCACCCTCCCCCATTTCCACTTCCCCTTGTGCCACATCCCCCCTGACAGACAAATCCATGGGGTCCTGAATGGGGGTCATGCCTATATTCCCCCCCTCCAGTAGTGACTCGGCCTGGGGCTCTAACAAAGCCCGAGGTACGTCACTAGAGAGTGACACTGGAGGAGGAGACTGACTGGTGCCCTTGAAGCTCAGCACCTCAGGGACACTGACTACCCATTCAGCAGGGGCTTTGTTGGGTCCCCCCTCAAAGGCCAGAGGCAGAACCTGATCTTTCTTGTCTACCCCTGCCTCACTTGGGAGACCCTCTTGCCCCTGCTTTTCCTCCAGACCCTTTTCCACATTAACCCCTATAGGGTCTGGAGAGAGAGATGTGTGGTCTGGCACCGGCTGGCTGAGCTTAATAACTGGGCCAGACAATGTCACCGGATGAGGAGGAGATGTTTTGTTCCTCTTCTTGCTTTTAGAGGGAGGTGCTCCACTATAGAGCACTTCCCACTTATCAGCAACCTCCCTGTTGGTTTTATGCTTCCTCTTCCTGGGGACGTCACTCCTGGAAGAGGAGCTGCCACTAGCTGCCTCCCCTGCAGAGGGCTTATTATCCCTCTGCTTACACTGTGCCCCCACACTAACTGATGTAATTATGGTGGGGGCAGATTGGGACTTGGGAGATGCAGCTGTGACACTGGGAGGACCGGTGACATTCTTCCCCTTTTTCCCCGTGTCTGCAGTCTTGCTGGAGACCACAGACACAGATGGCTTTTTTGGGGAAGAAGGGGGTTTGGAGGCCGTGGTGGTGGCTTGAGGAACGGCCTCCTTGCCTGAGCTCTGTGGGGGGGCTATGACCCTTGAGGTCCCCGCTGTTATGGGCTCAGCGGGGATGGGTGCCGTACTGACGGAGGTGCCATTTGCTGGGGCTGGGGCATGATGCTTTACATTAGGACAATTCCTACGTGTATGCCCCAACCCTTTGCAATGATAGCACTGCACCTCCGTAGTGCTGTAAAAAATCCTGTACAGCACCCCCTCAAATGGAACCCCAAAAGACCCCTCTATGTTTTCTGCGCCCTGAGGCAGGCACATTTGTACCTGCCTCTTGAAAGAGAGCACATGACGAAGTGCTCTCTCTCTGCACCCCAGGGGAATTTTTATAAATGGTGTTTTTACTTCCCCTAGGGTTAGCAGGTGGGGGCGCAGGAGGGAGTCTGGTAGGAAGGGGGGGCACATTAGAGAGTGTTACTTTTGTGCCCAACCCTTCCAGGGGTTCTATTGGGACATATAATCCCCCCACTGTGATGCCTCTCTGTATAAGAATGTGTGCAGCAGCCAGAGTACGGGTAAAAAAAACTGCTTTCCCGTACATTTTGCTGGCTGCTACTATAACAGAGGGGCTGATGACATTAGCTGCAGCACGCAGATAGATATCAATGCTGTAGACCCCAGACATCTGACATTTAACCCCATGCTTCCTGGTGATCTGCCCCTCAGCCCCAGCGATGGTATTACTGGGGCCAGCAGAAACCACCTGTGACCAGGTATTAGCCACAGGGGTAGGTCTGCTGGCAGAACCACCAGGAGCTGGGGCTGCCTTATCTGCCTGGGGCCTATGCTGTGCAGTGCTGCAGCTAGGATTTTCAGGGGCCATTATTCCCCCTTTTGACCCCTGAGGCTTCTTAATGGTCTTATCCCTCATGTTTAGACCCTTTTTTTTTTTTTTAGTTTATTTGTTTTATTTATTTTTATTTTTTGTTTTATGATTTTCTACTGTTTTCTTTTTTTAAAAAATATAAAAGTGTGAAAAAGAAACAAAAAGACAAAACTAAGGGAGACAAAAACTAAGGGAGAGAGAGAGATGATGTTTGGCAGTGGAAGGGTTAATGGCCTGTTGCAAGGTGTTACTAAATGCAACAACACAGAGAACACAGTGGCTTTTTAACCCCTCTGTGTCTCTGTGTCAGATGTTAAAAAAGCCTTTTAAACAAAACTTCAAATTGTTTTCCCCCCCCACTGCCTACAAAGATGTTACTTGTCTTCTCTCCCCCAAAACATAAAACCCAACACCAAACAAACAAAACTTCAACAAAACCTAATAAACTTTTTAAAAGAAAAAAAAGTCAAAGTAACAAAGCTCCAGGAGTGAAGGTGTAGTGCTAAGGGAGGGGTGTGGCAAAGTATCCAGGAGACAGCTCACTCTCCTGGGATAGAGACTTGAGCCTGACTCCCAGAAAACTAAAACTTAAATTAAACTAAGAAAAACACCACAAAAACTCCCAAAAAAAGAACAACACCGTGCACAAAGTGCTTATAAACAGAAAGGTGTTAAAATAAAACTTGTATTTGAGGGACTAAGACCCTAAAAAGCCTTTTGTTTGGAGCTCAAGCATGCACACAACATGCTCTCTTGCACAGTGTATTTTAAAATGATGAGAAAACATGTTCTGTAAACTAAATAAAATCATATTAGGAGGTTGAAAGAAAAAGAAACCGGATGGGGGGATACCGAGCAGAGCACACCATCTACAGCCCACTGGGAGACAAACTCATCCATTCCCCCAGTGGACAAAGCCAGGTGGTACTCTGCCCGGATACGGGAGCGCACCAGCACCCGGAACATGGCCTCAGGTGACAAGGGAACCCCCCCTATCAAACACTGCTTCCTGGACTTATATATAGCCAATTTGGCTAATGCCAGGAGCAGGTTGACGAGGAGGTCCCTGGCCTTATTGCCCCGGGACACTGGGCGCCCAAAAATAAAAATGTGAGGGGAGAAATGCAGCCAGAACTGCAGGAGGAGGCCCCTCAAGAGTGACAAGAGGGGCTGCAGTCTGGCGCAACTAAAATAAATATGATACACGGACTCTCCCTTGCCACAGAATGGACAAGTGGAGGGAGAGTCCGTGAATTTAGCTAAGTACTCTCCCGTGCTCAGTGCACCATGGAGCACTCTCCAACTCAAGTCCCCGGTGGGTCGTGGAACTAAATCAGAATAAAGTTCCCTCCACCGGGGCCTCTTGCCCTCGTCAGCTGGTAGGACCCGCCTCCAGATGGTATCGGGACGGGTCACGAGGGCAAGGAAGTGCACTGTATGGAGCACGAGAGAATATAAGCTCTTCCTCGGCATGCCGCGAAAGCATGCCGAGGGTATGTCCCTCAACCTCGAGAGGTTGGGGACAGGAGGAGCCTGAGGGGAAACACGGGGCTTGTGTCCAATGCAAACAGCCGGAGAAGGGGTGTTGAAAGGTGCATGTGGCACTCCGGCCTGCAAAGCCCCGCGAAGGAAGGTGCGCGAGTCGGGGGAGATGGCATCTCTAATCTCCTGGAGCAAGCGCCCTGAGACTTTGGGCGTCACATATCCCAAACGGAGCGCAAGCTCCTGGGGTGACACCCAATCAGAACGCCCGTATTCCAGGAGATCCCCGACTCGGGTCATCCGTGCATGACTAAGGCGGCGGATGATACTGGGGGACTGTAACATTGGGGCCCCCACTGCTGCATTAAATAGCAGGGGCTCTGTGAATATTTCATCCCCCAAAGGCACGCCCTGCCTGGTCACGGAGACCATGCTCCAGGCCTTGAGGGTTTCCTGGTAGTATGCCGGCAACACAGAGAGGTCTCTCCCAAACCCCTCGGGCCTGATCAGAAATAATTGCCGGTCATACCCCAGGTTGCGCAACTGGCGATAAAAGCTGGATGCCAGTGCGCACCACTGCGGAGAGGGATCTGCATATAGGTATCTCTGCAGGTACTGAAGGCGGAAGGTGGACAACTGGGAGCACACACAAACTACTCCCTGTCCACCCTCCACCAAAGGCAGACTTGCCACCCCTGCAGAGACCCAATGCCTTCCCATCCAGAGGAAATCTAACAAATTCCTCTGGATATTGGTGACAAACTCGGGGGTCGGACTCAGACAAATCAGCCGGTGCCAGATCTGAGAAGCCACCAGCTGATTCACCACTAGAGTCCGCCCCCTAAGGGAAAGCATTTTTGATAGACCCCTCCATCGTCCCAGACGAGAGAGGACACTGCCCTCTAACTCCCTCCAGTTGTCTGGGACGGAAGCGTCCGCAGCGGACAGGTAGACCCCCAGATATTTAATGACATCTGCCTCCCACGTGATGTCACGAAACGTGGGAGGCAAAGAGTCCACCTGTAAATTACCCTCTAAAAGGCCTGTGCATTTGGACCAGTTGATCTGAGCGGAGGAGGCAGCTGAATATACCTCCTGGCACTGTTTTGCCAGCTCAAGATCAACTGGATCCTGGGCCACGAGGAGCACATCGTCAGCATAAGCTGAAAGGACAATCCGCATGTCTGGATCTTTTAGCACCAGCCCTGTGAGACCAATTGATTTTAAGTAAACACTCTGCAGAGGCGTACAGCGTTCTTATAAAGCCCACAAACTGTGGGCCAAAGCCGTACGCTTGCAGAGTGGCTATGAGGTAACCATGGTCCACCCTGTCAAACGCCTTCTCTTGATCTAAAGAGAGAAAGGCGAGTGACAGACCAGTCCTGCGAGAATAATGCAATAGATCCCGGACCAGAAAGATACTATCAAAGATAGTCCGGCCCGGGATCGCATAGGACTGGTCAGGGTGAACCAATTCTGCCAGCACAGACCCAAGTCTAAGCGAGATGGCTTTAGCTACAATCTTGTAGTCCGTGCTGAGCAGAGAGACCGGTCGCCAGTTCTTAATAAGCCGGAGATCCCCCTTTTTGGGCAGCAGGGCAAGTACTGCCCTGCGACAAGACAGGGGCATCTCCCCGGTCTCCAGGGCTTCCCCAAGGACCAGATGGAAATCAGGTCCCAGAGTCTCCCAGAAAAATTGGAAAAACTCTACAGTCAGTCCGTCCAGTCCTGGAGACTTTTCACAGGACATGGCACGGAGGGCTTCAGAGAGCTCTTGAAAAGATAGTGGTATATCAAGCCGCTCTCTTACACCCTCACTGACTGTGGGGAGCCCCTCCCATAGCACCCTGCAGGCGTCTGGAGAAATGGGATCCGGAGAGTAAAGATCTTTATAAAAGTTCCGGGCTCTATCCCGGATACTCTCCGGATCTGTAAGGGGGGCACCGTCTTCATCTAGAAGACAGGTGATGTGCCTACTGTTACCCCCTTTTTTCTCCAGTGAGTAGAAGAGGCGCGAGCCGCGGTCTAGATCTTTGAGAAAACCTAAGCGGCTGCGCACGTATGCCCCCTTGGCCTGGTGTCGTTCCAGGTCACAGAGGACACCCTTCCTCTCTACATACTCGCTCTGCAGGGATTGGTCCCTACAAGTGAACAGCCTCTGCTCCAGATGGAGTACCTCCCCCCGGAGTGACTCCAACTCAGCTTCGCGCTGCCCACTCGCACCCTTGGTATATTCCTGACACAGAAGTCGCAAATGAACCTTGCCCACGTCCCACCACAGTTTTAACGTGGCAAAGTCCCCCTTGCAACCCCTCCAGTCCGTCCAAAACTCCCGGATCAATGTCACGAGCCCCTGGTCCTTCAACAAAGCATTGTTGAAGTGCCAATAGGCGGCTCGTGGCGCTGTTGGCGTTAGCGCCACTGTCACAGACACACAGTTGTGGTCTGTGAACGGAGCCAGCCTAATGGCACAAGAACCGACTCGTGACATATAGTGACTAGATATATATAGTCTGTCGATCCGGGAGTGGGACACCAGACCGGCTCTCACCCTGACGTAGGTGAAACCGTCTGATGCCCCTGGGTTCTGCTCTCGCCAGATGTCCTCCAGGGAGAAGCGGGCGATGATCTCCCGCAGGGCTGACGCAGAAGGCGGGTACGGCTCTGGACTATTCCGGTCCAGAGCGTCGAGGGTGCAGTTGAAATCACCCCCGAGTACCAAACACTCATCTGCGTCAACCGTCTCCAAAAACTGGGACAGTCTGGCGAGGAACCTCACTCTCTCGAGCCCTCCAGCAGGGGCATATATATTAACTAGGTTAATGATGCTACCCTGCTCTCGGACCCGGAGGTGGATTAGACGGCCTGGGATAACAGCTTTCACAAGCAGCAGCTCTGGCTGAAAAGACTCTGAGAACAGGGTCACCACTCCACATGACGCCGATGTGAAGTGGCTGAAGAAGACCCTGCCTCTCCACTCCAGTTGCCACGAGGCCTCAGCCTCTGGAGTGGTGTGAGTTTCCTGCAGGAAGCTCACAGAGTACCCTCCCTGATATAAATAGGAGAGTACCTGGAACCTGCGGAAACTGTCTTGACAGCCATTGGTATTTAGCGTGCTGATGTGCAAAGCCATTACTGCGTGTCAGGAATTGTGCGTTCCTCAGACCCTTGAGACTGCTGATAGGACACGCACATTTTATAGAATTTCCGGACGCGGAGATGCTCCGCAGTCCCAGAATTCTTGGCCCTAGTGCTGACCACTAGATATTGCTGGAGAGAGTGGAGAATAAACGACATATTCTTCCACCTCTCCAAGGCCAGCCGCACCTTCCTTTTCTTTTGTCCATGAAGGGTGCTCTCAAGGAATAGATCTATTTCCTTGACAGGGATAACCCACCCAGAATCTGATGTTCCTTCTAGTGGGTCACCCCTGGGCTCCTCTTGGCTGAGGGCTTTTACTCCATCCTCCCCGGCTGGAGTCAGTTTCCTCAGCTTTATTCTCAGGGACCCCCTCTTAGATGATACAGAAGGAGTCCCTTTAGCACCCTTCAAGGTAAATAATGGACCCTTGGATTGCTGCTGCACCCCTGTAGCTTCAGGAGTGCATTCAGGGGTAGCTGGCTGGACAGCAGTGGCTGGCATGGCTTCCTTAATGGAAGCCTTGGAGGCTTTATATGCCTCCTCTGCCAGTTCCACCGCTGCTTGCTCAGCTTGGATGGCACCGATGTTAGGGTCAGTGGACGGCTGAGGAGGGTAGACAGGCTCTCCCATGATGTTAACAGGAAAACCTGTTTTATCACCCTCCCCCATTTCCACTTCCCCTTGTGCCACATCCCCCCTGACAGACAAATCCATGGGGTCCTGAATGGGGGTCATGCCTATATTCCCCCCCTCCAGTAGTGACTCGGCCTGGGGCTCTAACAAAGCCCGAGGTACGTCACTAGAGAGTGACACTGGAGGAGGAGACTGACTGGTGCCCTTGAAGCTCAGCACCTCAGGGACACTGACTACCCATTCAGCAGGGGCTTTGTTGGGTCCCCCCTCAAAGGCCAGAGGCAGAACCTGATCTTTCTTGTCTACCCCTGCCTCACTTGGGAGACCCTCTTGCCCCTGCTTTTCCTCCAGACCCTTTTCCACATTAACCCCTATAGGGTCTGGAGAGAGAGATGTGTGGTCTGGCACCGGCTGGCTGAGCTTAATAACTGGGCCAGACAATGTCACCGGATGAGGAGGAGATGTTTTGTTCCTCTTCTTGCTTTTAGAGGGAGGTGCTCCACTATAGAGCACTTCCCACTTATCAGCAACCTCCCTGTTGGTTTTATGCTTCCTCTTCCTGGGGACGTCACTCCTGGAAGAGGAGCTGCCACTAGCTGCCTCCCCTGCAGAGGGCTTATTATCCCTCTGCTTACACTGTGCCCCCACACTAACTGATGTAATTATGGTGGGGGCAGATTGGGACTTGGGAGATGCAGCTGTGACACTGGGAGGACCGGTGACATTCTTCCCCTTTTTCCCCGTGTCTGCAGTCTTGCTGGAGACCACAGACACAGATGGCTTTTTTGGGGAAGAAGGGGGTTTGGAGGCCGTGGTGGTGGCTTGAGGAACGGCCTCCTTGCCTGAGCTCTGTGGGGGGGCTATGACCCTTGAGGTCCCCGCTGTTATGGGCTCAGCGGGGATGGGTGCCGTACTGACGGAGGTGCCATTTGCTGGGGCTGGGGCATGATGCTTTACATTAGGACAATTCCTACGTGTATGCCCCAACCCTTTGCAATGATAGCACTGCACCTCCGTAGTGCTGTAAAAAATCCTGTACAGCACCCCCTCAAATGGAACCCCAAAAGACCCCTCTATGTTTTCTGCGCCCTGAGGCAGGCACATTTGTACCTGCCTCTTGAAAGAGAGCACATGACGAAGTGCTCTCTCTCTGCACCCCAGGGGAATTTTTATAAATGGTGTTTTTACTTCCCCTAGGGTTAGCAGGTGGGGGCGCAGGAGGGAGTCTGGTAGGAAGGGGGGCACATTAGAGAGTGTTACTTTTGTGCCCAACCCTTCCAGGGGTTCTATTGGGACATATAATCCCCCCACTGTGATGCCTCTCTGTATAAGAATGTGTGCAGCAGCCAGAGTACGGGTAAAAAAAACTGCTTTCCCGTACATTTTGCTGGCTGCTACTATAACAGAGGGGCTGATGACATTAGCTGCAGCACGCAGATAGATATCAATGCTGTAGACCCCAGACATCTGACATTTAACCCCATGCTTCCTGGTGATCTGCCCCTCAGCCCCAGCGGTGGTATTACTGGGGCCAGCAGAAACCACCTGTGACCAGGTATTAGCCACAGGGGTAGGTCTGCTGGCAGAACCACCAGGAGCTGGGGCTGCCTTATCTGCCTGGGGCCTATGCTGTGCAGTGCTGCAGCTAGGATTTTCAGGGGCCATTATTCCCCCTTTTGACCCCTGAGGCTTCTTAATGGTCTTATCCCTCATGTTTAGACCCTTTTTTTTTTTTAGTTTATTTGTTTTATTTATTTTTATTTTTTGTTTTATGATTTTCTATTGTTTTCTTTTTAAAAATATATAAGTGTGAAAAAGAAACAAAAAGACAAAACTAAGGGAGAGAGAGATATGATGTTTGGCAGTGGAAGGGTTAATGGCCTGTTGCAATGTGTTGCTAATTGCAACAACACAGAGAACACAGAGGCTTTTTAACCCCTCTGTGTCTCTGTGTCAGATGTTAAAAAAAAAAGCCTTTTCTAATTGTTTTCCCCCCCACTGCCTACAAAGATGTTACTTGTCTTCTCTCCCCCAAAACATAAAACCCAACACCAAACAAACAAAACTTCAACAAAACCTAATAAACTTTTTAAAAGAAAAAAAGTCAAAGTAACAAAGCTCCAGGAGTGAAGGTGTAGTGCTAAGGGAGGGGTGTGGCAAAGTATCCAGGAGACAGCTCACTCTCCTGGGATAGAGACTTGAGCCTGACTCCCAGAAAACTAAAACTTAAATTAAACTAAGAAAAATACCACAAAAACTCCCAAAAATGAACAACGCCGTGCACAAAGTGCTTATAAACAGAAAGGTGTTAAAATAAAACTTGTATTTGAGGGACTAAGACCCTAAAAAGCCTTTTGTTTGGAGCTCAAGCATGCACACAACATGCTCTCTTGCACAGTAATTGTAAGCCTGACACACACACTGGCTAGCGGTCAGGCAAATGAACTATGATTGGTGGTCAGGCAAACAAACTTAGATTTAACAAAATAAAAGTTTTTTTTTTTTAAAGTAGACAACTATTAAACAAGATTGTATTGGTTGCACTGTGCACACACTGTATAAGCTGTAAGAATGACACACACACTGGCTAGCGGTCAGGCAAATGAACTTAGAATTAACAAAATAAACGTTTTCGTTTTTTAAAAGTAGATAACTAGTAAACAAGATTGTATTGGTTGCACTGTGCACACACAGTATAAGCTGTGAGCCTGACACACACACTGGCTAGCGGTCAGGCAAATGAACTTAGATTTGCGGTCAGGCAAATGAACTTAGATTTAATAAAATAAAATTATGTTTTTTTTAAATGTTGGCTGCTGGTACCCCAACTAGATTGGATTGGATGAACTTGGCACAGTGTATTTTAAAATTATGAGAAAAACTGTTCTGTAAATTAAAGAAAAATCATTTTAGGAGGGTGAGAGATAAAGAAACCGGATGGGGGGATACCGAGCAGAGCACACCATCTAAAGCCCACTGGGAGACAAACTCATCCATTCCCCCAGTGGACAAAGCCAGGTGGTACTCTGCCCGGATACGGGAGCGCACCAGCACCCGGAACATGGCCTCAGGTGACAAGGGAACCCCCCCTATCAAACACTGCTTCCTGGACTTATATATAGCCAATTTGGCTAATGCCAGGAGCAGGTTGACGAGGAGGTCCCTGGCCTTATTGCCCCGGGACACTGGGCGCCCAAAAATAAAAATGTGAGGGGAGAAATGCAGCCAGAACTGCAGGAGGAGGCCCCTCAAGAGTGACAAGAGGGGCTGCAGTCTGGCGCAACTAAAATAAATATGATACACGGACTCTCCCTTGCCACAGAATGGACAAGTGGAGGGAGAGTCCGTGAATTTAGCTAAGTACTCTCCCGTGCTCAGTGCACCATGGAGCACTCTCCAACTCAAGTCCCCGGTGGGTCGTGGAACTAAATCAGAATAAAGTTCCCTCCACCGGGGCCTCTTGCCCTCGTCAGCTGGTAGGACCCGCCTCCAGATGGTATCGGGACGGGTCACGAGGGCAAGGAAGTGCACTGTATGGAGCACGAGAGAATATAAGCTCTTCCTCGGCATGCCGCGAAAGCATGCCGAGGGTATGTCCCTCAACTTTGAGAGGTTGGGGACAGGAGGAGCCTGAGGGGAAACACGGGGCTTGTGTCCAATGCAAACAGCCGGAGCAGGGGTGTTGAAAGGTGCATGTGGCACTCCGGCCTGCAAAGCCCCGCGAAGGAAGGTGCGCGAGTCGGGGGAGATGGCATCCCTAATCTCCTGGAGCAAGCGCCCTGAGACTTTGGGCGTCACATATCCCAAACGGAGCGCAAGCTCCTGGGGTGACACCCAATCAGAACGCCTGTATTCCAAGAGATCCCCGACTCGGGTCATCCGTGCATGACTAAGGCGGCGGATGATACTGGGGGACTGTAACATTGGAGCCCCCACTGCTGGATTAAATAGCAGGGGCTCCGTGAATATTTCATCCCCCAAAGGCACGCCCTGCCTGGTCACGGAGACCATGCTCCAGGCCTTGAGGGTTTCCTGGTAGTATGCCGGCAACACAGAGAGGTCTCTCCTAAACCCCTCGGGCCTGATCAGAAATAATTGCCGGTCATACCCCAGGTTGCGCAACTGGCGAAAAAAGCTGGATGCCAGTGCGCACCACTGCGGAGAGGGATCTGCATATAGGTATCTCTGCAGGTACTGAAGGCGGAAGGTGGACAACTGGGAGCACACACAAACTACTCCCTGTCCACCCTCCACCAAAGGCAGACTTGCCACCCCTGCAGAGACCCAATGCCTTCCCATCCAGAGGAAATCTAACAAACTCCTCTGGATATTGGTGACAAACTCGGGGGTCGGACTCAGACAAATCAGCCGGTGCCAGATCTGAGAAGCCACCAGCTGATTCACCACTAGAGTTCGCCCCCTAAGGGAAAGCATTTTTGCTAGACCCCTCCATCGTCCCAGACGAGAGAGGACACTGCCCTCTAACTCCCTCCAGTTGTCTGGGACGGAAGCGTCCGCAGCGGACAGGTAGACCCCCAGATATTTAATGACATCTGCCTCCCACGTGATGTCACGAAACGTGGGAGGCAAAGAGTCTACCTGTAAATTACCCTCTAAAAGGCCTGTGCATTTGGACCAGTTGATCTGAGCGGAGGAGGCAGCTGAATATACCTCCTGGCACTGTTTTGCCAGCTCAAGATCAACTGGATCCTGGGCCACGAGGAGCACATCGTCAGCATAAGCTGAAAGGACAATCCGCATGTCTGGATCTTTTAGCACCAGCCCTGTGAGCCTTTTCCTCAGTAGGCAGAGGAAAGGCTCAATGGCCAGTGCATATAACTGTCCAGACAAGGGACATCCTTGACGCACCCCTCGTCCAAATACCAAAGGTGCTGTTAGGGACCAATTGATTTTAAGTAAACACTCTGCAGAGGCGTACAGCGTTCTTATAAAGCCCACAAACTGTGGGCCAAAGCCGTACGCTTGCAGAGTGGCTATGAGGTAACCATGGTCCACCCTGTCAAACGCCTTCTCTTGATCTAAAGAGAGAAAGGCGAGTGACAGACCAGTCCTGCGAGAATAATGCAATAGATCCCGGACCAGAAAGATACTATCAAAGATAGTCCGGCCCGGGATCGCATAGGACTGGTCAGGGTGAACCAATTCTGCCAGCACAGACCCAAGTCTAAGCGAGATGGCTTTAGCTACAATCTTGTAGTCCGTGCTGAGCAGAGAGACCGGTCGCCAGTTCTTAATAAGCTGGAGATCCCCCTTTTTGGGCAGCAGGGCAAGTACTGCCCTGCGACAAGACAGGGGCATCTCCCCGGTCTCCAGGGCTTCCCCAAGGACCAGAAGGAAATCATGTCCCAGAGTCTCCCAGAAAAATTGGAAAAACTCTACAGTCAGTCCGTCCAGTCCTGGAGACTTCTCACAGGACATGGCACGGAGGGCTTCAGAGAGCTCTTGAAAAGATAGTGGTATATCAAGCCGCTCTCTTACACCCTCACTGACTGTGGGGAGCCCCTCCCATAGCACCCTGAAGGCGTCTGGAGAAATGGGATCCGGAGAGTAAAGATCTTTATAAAAGTTCCGGGCTCTATCCCGGATACTCTCCGGATCTGTAAGGGAGGCACCGTCTTCATCTAGAAGACAGGTGATGTGCCTACTGTTACCCCCCTTTTTCTCCAGTGAGTAGAAGAGGCGCGAGCCGCGGTCTAGATCTTTGAGAAAACCTAAGCGGCTGCGCACGTATGCCCCCTTGGCCTGTTGTCGTTCCAGGTCACAGAGGACACCCTTCCTCTCTACATACTCGCTCTGCAGGGATTGGTCCCTACAAGTGAACAGCCTCTGCTCCAGATGGAGTACCTCCCCCCGGAGTGACTCCAACTCAGCTTCGCGCTGCCCACTCGCACCCTTGGTATATTCCTGACACAGAAGTGAACGTTGCCCACGTCCCACCACAGTTTTAACGTGGCAAAGTCTCCCTTGCAACCCCTCCAGTCCGTCCAAAACTCCCGGATCAATGTCACGAGCCCCTGGTCCTTCAACAAAGCATTGTTGAAGTGCCAATAGGCGGCTCGTGGCGCTGTTGGCGTTAGCGCCACCGTCACAGACACACAGTTGTGGTCTGTGAACGGAGCCAGCCTAATGGCACAAGAACCGACTCGTGACATATAGTGACTAGATATATATAGTCTGTCGATCCGGGAGTGGGACACCAGACCGGCTCTCACCCTGACGTAGGTGAAACCGTCTGATGCCCCTGGGTTCTGCTCTCGCCAGATGTCCTCCAGGGAGAAGCGGGCGATGATCTCCCGCAGGGCTGACGCAGAAGGCGGGTACGGCTCTGGACTATTCCGGTCCAGAGCGTCGAGGGTGCAGTTGAAATCACCCCCGAGTGCCAAACACTCATCTGCGTCAACCGTCTCCAAAAACTGGGACAGTCTGGCGAGGAACCTCACTCTCTCGGGCCCTCCAGCAGGGGCATATATATTAACTAGGTTAATGATGCTACCCTGCTCTCGGACCCGGAGGTGGATTAGACGGCCTGGGATAACAGCTTTCACAAGCAGCAGCTCTGGCTGAAAAGACTCTGAGAACAGGGTCACCACTCCACATGACGCCGATGTGAAGTGGCTGAAGAAGACCCTGCCTCTCCACTCCAGTTGCCACGAGGCCTCAGCCTCTGGAGTGGTGTGAGTTTCCTGCAGGAAGCTCACAGAGTACCCTCCCTGATATAAATAGGAGAGTACCTGGAACCTGCGGAAACTGTCTTGACAGCCATTGGTATTTAGCGTGCTGATGTGCAAAGCCATTACTGCGTGTCAGGAATTGTGCGTTCCTCAGACCCTTGAGACTGCTGATAGGACACGCACATTTTATAGAATTTCCGGACGCGGAGATGCTCCGCAGTCCCAGAATTCTTGGCCCTAGTGCTGACCACTAGATATTGCTGGAGAGAGTGGAGAATAAACGACATATTCTTCCACCTCTCCAAGGCCAGCCGCACCTTCCTTTTCTTTTGTCCATGAAGGGTGCTCTCAAGGAATAGATCTATTTCCTTGACAGGGATAACCCACCCAGAATCTGATGTTCCTTCTAGTGGGTCACCCCTGGGCTCCTCTTGGCTGAGGGCTTTTACTCCATCCTCCCCGGCTGGAGTCAGTTTCCTCAGCTTTATTCTCAGGGACCCCCTCTTAGATGATACAGAAGGAGTCCCTTTAGCACCCTTCAAGGTAAATAATGGACCCTTGGATTGCTGCTGCACCCCTGTAGCTTCAGGAGTGCATTCAGGGGTAGCTGGCTGGACAGCAGTGGCTGGCATGGCTTCCTTAATGGAAGCCTTGGAGGCTTTATATGCCTCCTCTGCCAGTTCCACCGCTGCTTGCTCAGCTTGGATGGCACCGATGTTAGGGTCAGTGGACGGCTGAGGAGGGTAGACAGGCTCTCCCATGATGTTAACAGGAAAACCTGTTTTATCACCCTCCCCCATTTCCACTTCCCCTTGTGCCACATCCCCCCTGACAGACAAATCCATGGGGTCCTGAATGGGGGTCATGCCTATATTCCCCCCCTCCAGTAGTGACTCGGCCTGGGGCTCTAACAAAGCCCGAGGTACGTCACTAGAGAGTGACACTGGAGGAGGAGACTGACTGGTGCCCTTGAAGCTCAGCACCTCAGGGACACTGACTACCCATTCAGCAGGGGCTTTGTTGGGTCCCCCCTCAAAGGCCAGAGGCAGAACCTGATCTTTCTTGTCTACCCCTGCCTCACTTGGGAGACCCTCTTGCCCCTGCTTTTCCTCCAGACCCATTTCCACATTAACCCCTATAGGGTCTGGAGAGAGAGATGTGTGGTCTGGCACCGGCTGGCTGAGCTTAATAACCGGGCCAGACAATGTCACCGGATGAGGAGGAGATGTTTTGTTCCTCTTCTTGCTTTTAGAGGGAGGTGCTCCACTATAGAGCACTTCCCACTTATCAGCAACCTCCCTGTTGGTTTTATGCTTCCTCTTCCTGGGGACGTCACTCCTGGAAGAGGAGCTGCCACTAGCTGCCTCCCCTGCAGAGGGCTTATTATCCCTCTGCTTACACTGTGCCCCCACACTAACTGATGTAATTATGGTGGGGGCAGATTGGGACTTGGGAGATTCAGCTGTGACACTGGGAGGACCGGTGACATTCTTCCCCTTTTTCCCCGTGTCTGCAGTCTTGCTGGAGACCACAGACACAGATGGCTTTTTTGGGGAAGAAGGGGGTTTGGAGGCCGTGGTGGTGGCTTGAGGAACGGCCTCCTTGCCTGAGCTCTGTGGGGGGGCTATGACCCTTGAGGTCCCCGCTGTTATGGGCTCAGCGGGGATGGGTGCCGTACTGACGGAGGTGCCATTTGCTGGGGCTGGGGCATGATGCTTTACATTAGGGCAATTCCTACGTGTATGCCCCAACCCCTTGCAATGATAGCACTGCACCTCCGTAGTGCTGTAAAAAATCCTGTACAGCACCCCCTCAAATGGAACCCCAAAAGACCCCTCTATGTTTTCTGCGCCCTGAGGCAGGCACATTTGTACCTGCCTCTTGAAAGAGAGCACATGACGAAGTGCTCTCTCTCTGCACCCCAGGGGAATTTTAATAAATGGTGTTTTTACTTCCCCTAGGGTTAGCAGGTGGGGGCGCATGAGGGAGTCTGGTAGGAAGGGGGGCACATTAGAGAGTGTTACTTTTGTGCCCAACCCTTCCAGGGGTTCTATTGGGACATATAATCCCCCCACTGTGATGCCTCTCTGTATAAGAATGTGTGCAGCAGCCAGAGTACGGGTAAAAAAAACTGCTTTCCCGTACATTTTGCTGGCTGCTACTATAACAGAGGGGCTGATGACATTAGCTGCAGCACGCAAATAGATATCAATGCTGTAGACCCCAGACATCTGACATTTAACCCCATGCTTCCTGGTGATCTGCCCCTCAGCCCCAGCGGTGGTATTACTGGGGCCAGCAGAAACCACCTGTGACCAGGTATTAGCCACAGGGGTAGGTCTGCTGGCAGAACCACCAGGAGCTGGGGCTGCCTTATCTGCCTGGGGCCTATGCTGTGCAGTGCTGCAGCTAGGATTTTCAGGGGCCATTATTCCCCCTTTTGACCCCTGAGGCTTCTTAGTGGTCTTATCCCTCATGTTTAGACCCTTTTTTTTTTTTTAGATTATTTGTTTTATTTATTTTTATTTTTTTGTTTTATGATTTTTTACTGTTTTCTTTTTTTAAAAAATATAAAAGTGTGAAAAAGAAACAAAAAGACAAAACTAAGGGAGACAAAACTAAGGGAGAGAGAGAGATGATGTTTGGCAGTGGAAGGGTTAATGGCCTGTTGCAAGGTGTTACTAATTGCAACAACACAGAGAACACAGAGGCTTTTTAACCCCTCTGTGTCTCTGTGTCAGATGTAAAAAAAGCCTTTTAAACAAAAAACTTCAAATTGTTTTCCCCCCCACTGCCTACAAAGATGTTACTTGTCTTCTCTCCCCCAAAACATAAAACCCAACACCAAACAAACAAAACTTGAACAAAACCTGAAAAACTTTTAAAAAAAGTCAAAGTAAAAAAGTTCCAGGAGTGCAGGTGTAGTGCTAAGGGAGGGGTGTGGCAAAGTATCCAGGAGACAGCTCACTCTCCTGGGATAGAGGGCTGAGCCTGGCTCCCAGAAAACTAAAACTTAAATTAAACTAAGAAAAATACCACAAAAACTCCCAAAAATTAACAACACCGTGCACAAAGTGCTTATAAACAGAAAGGTGTTAAAATAAAACTTGTATTTGAGGGACTAAGACCCTAAAAAGCCTTTTGTTTGGAGCTCAAGCATGCACACAACCTCTTGGCACAGTACTTGTAAGCCTGACACACACACTGGCTAGCGGTCAGGCAAATTAACTTTGATTGGCTGTCAGGCAAATAAACTTAGATTTAACAAAATAAAAGTTTTTTTTTTTTTTAAAGTAGACAACTAGTAAACAAGATTGTATTGGTTGCACTGTGCACACACAGTATAAGCTGTAAGCCTGACACACACACTGGCTAGCGGTCAGGCAAATGAACTAAGATTTAACAAAATAAAAGTTTTCGTTTTTTAAAAGTAGACAACTAGTAAACAAGATTGTATTGGTTGCACTGTGCACACACAGTATAAGCAGTAAGCCTGACACACACACTGGCTAGCGGTCAGGCAAATGAACTAAGATTTAACAAAATAAAAGTTTTCGTTTTTTAAAAGTAGACAACTAGTAAACAAGATTGTATTGGTTGCACTGTGCACACACAGTATAAGCAGTAAGCCTGACACACACACTGGCTAGCGGTCAGGCAAATGAACTAAGATTTAACAAAATAAAAGTTTTTTTTTTTTTTTTTTAAGTAGACAACTAGTAAACAAGATTGTATTGGTTGCACTGTGCACACACAGTATAAGCTGTAAGCCTGACACACACACTGGCTAGCGGTCAGGCAAATGAACTAAGATTTAACAAAATAAAAGTTTTCGTTTTTTAAAAGTAGACAACTAGTAAACAAGATTGTATTGGTTGCACTGTGCACACACAGTATAAGCAGTAAGCCTGACACACACACTGGCTAGCGGTCAGGCAAATGAACTAAGATTTAACAAAATAAAAGTTTTTTTTTTTTTTTAAAGTAGACAACTAGTAAACAAGATTGTATTGGTTGCACTGTGCACACACAGTATAAGCTGTAAGCCTGACACACACACTGGCTAGCGGTCAGGCAAATGAACTAAGATTTAACAAAATAAAAGTTTTCGTTTTTTAAAAGTAGACAACTAGTAAACAAGATTGTATTGGTTGCACTGTGCACACACAGTATAAGCAGTAAGCCTGACACACACACTGGCTAGCGGTCAGGCAAATGAACTAAGATTTAACAAAATAAAAGTTTTTTTTTTTTTTTAAGTAGACAACTAGTAAACAAGATTGTATTGGTTGCACTGTGCACACACTGTATAAGCTGTAAGCCTGACACACACACTGGCTAGCGGTCAGGCAAATGAACTAAGATTTAACAAAATACAAGTTTTCGTTTTTTAAAAGTAGACAACTAGTAAACAAGATTGTATTGGTTGCACTGTGCACACACAGTATAAGCAGTAAGCCTGACACACACACTGGCTAGCGGTCAGGCAAATGAACTAAGATTTAACAAAATAAAAGTTTTGGTTTTTTAAAAGTAGACAACTAGTAAACACGATTATATTGGTTGCACTGTGCACACACAGTATAAACGGTGATCCTGACACACACACTTGCTAGCAGGGGCTAGCAGGGAGACAGGCAAATGAAGTTAGATTACACAGAAAAAAAAAAAAAAAATGATGTTATAGCCCTAAAAAGGGCTTTTTGGGGTGCTGTGTTTACAGCAGAGATCTGATGAGTCCTTCAGCACTGCACTGGACACTGAATAAACTTGCCTAGCTATTGATTTCCCTATTCAATCAGCATCACCTACACTCTCCCTCCTCTCAGTAAGACTGCAAGTTAGTTATGATTCCAAAATGGCTGCTGTCCATGAGTTAGAAGGCTCTGGAAGGGAGTGTATGCTGCTGATTGACTGGAATGTGTCTGCTGACTGTGACATGCAGGGTCAAAGTTTGCTCAAAGATAAAGTATAGGGGGCGGGTCGAATCTCGCATATGTTCGCTGTTTGCCGCGAACGCGAACATGCTATGTTCGCCGGGAACAGTCCGCTGGCGAACTATTCGCGACATCTCTACTGTACAACAATATTATCCTCTGAAAACCAGCGTTTGAAAATGTATAGCCCACAATGTTACTTTCAGATAATTGTGTGAAGTTTATTTATAAGCAAATCTCAATGATTTTTCTTGATGGTCCCCATTTAAGTCATTTTTTTTAAAATTTCTTGCAGACCCTACAGTTTCAAAAAGTACTATTTGTTTTCATGGAAAATGAGCACTACCCACAATGCAAAGGTTATTTTTTTAATTAGAAATTTTAAAAAAAGTTTGTGACTTTCAATATTATAGTTTAAAAAAGGAAAGAAATGAACTATTATTAGTGATGACCTGCATTTTAGAGGGACATGAGTGACCTTATGTGAAAGTGGATCTTCTCTCATTGCTACTTACTGTATGTTAATAAAGTGCAAAAAAGGTGGTAATATACATGGTCCAGTCACATTAATATGATCACCAGCTAATATCCTGAATAACCGCCATGTGCAGCACGGACAGCAGCTAGACGGCGTGGTAGAAAGTCAATAAAATGCTGAAAGTTTGGCAAGGGTATCTGGAGCCATGAAGACTGCAGTGCATCCAACAGCGGCTGAAGAGTTTGTGGTGGAGGATCCATACAACGAACAAGGAGATCGAGATGGTCCCACAGGTGCTCGATGGGGTTCAAGTCTGAGATCTATTAAATCCAGTGAAGTATTTGGAAGTCTTCGTTGGGCTCCTCCAATCACTCCTGGACAGTTCTGGCCATATGACATGCTGCATTGTCCTGCTGGAAGATTCCACCAGCTCCAGGGAAGACAGTCACATGTATGGGTGTACTTGATCTGCAAGGGTGGATAGATAACCTAATCGGTTGAAAGTGTGAGTGGACCCGACAATGGCGGGAAAACCTTCTCCAGATCATAACGCTGCCACCACCAACTTGTGTTCTTGCAACAATGGTTGCAGAGTGTTTGTTCTCAGAGGTTTTGCGGCTGACACTTCAACGTCCATCCAGTCGATAGAGCAGAAAATGTGAATCATCAAGGAGGGCAAGCCTTTGCCAATCAGAAGAGGTCCAATTTCAGTACTGTGCAAATTGAAGCTGTTTCTGACAGTGAACCCTCGTGAGCATGGGTGCAGTTATCAGCCATTTGCTTCAGAGCCCCATACGCAGCAGGGTTGGCTTTACTGCAATTGTAGACACAGGTCTGGCAGCCCTCTGGTTTGTTTGGACGGTGAGTTGCTCAACTGTTGTGTGTTGGTTGGCCCTCACACATCTTTGCAGCCGATGTTCACCTCTGACATCAATGGCACGTGGTAGTCCGCAGTTTAGACACCATTGATTTGCAATGGTGCAGTTTGTCCAGTCACGGTATACTTTAACCACAGGAGCACACGAACAAAAGCACTGTTTCAGAAATACTGCCACCCTTGTCCTGAAAGCCAATGACCATCGCCTTTTCAAAGTCAGATAAATTGCGCATTTTGCCCATGACAGCGATGGTTTGTAATTCTCCAGTCTTTTGGCTGGGGTGCACGTATTACATGGGCACTCCTTTAAAGGCACATTTAATTTTCCTGGATTATGATTGCATCTGACAGAAGAGAATCTGTATTAACAAACTCACCCTGAATTTTGCTAAATCTCTTGTTTGCAGGAAGCAGATTTTAAGGGTTAACACCTCTAAGAATCCCTGCTAAAATTAGCATAGAATTCTTAATTCATTTCAGCCAATCACAGGCAGCTAATACATTTGTATCAATCTGTAAAGCCAGTCTGTGCACCAAAGAATTGTGGGATGTGTAGTCCTATTTTCACCCGGGAACAGGAAGTAAGGAGGAGCCAGACACTGATGTGAAGATCTCTGCAGTGGCCAGACACTGGTGTGAAGATCTCTGCAGTGTGCTGCTTTTAACTTGAAGGTTAGTAAAGGGTTAAATCCATACTCAAATGCAGTGTCTCTATTGGTAGGTACACTGTGCCTATGTAAGCAGCTTTGGAAGTGTGGAAAACTAGTTCTATTTTTAAATAAAATAAATATGTATATGTATAGAAGACTTCATGTAATGTGTGTGTCTGATATAAGCAGCGAGTGTTAGATTAGAAAAAGGTAAAATGGGGAAAGTTAGTTATGCCTTTAAGAGCATATTTTTTGTACAAGAGGGCCTGAGGGGTATGTGGCATGTACCTACTCAGTGCCAAGGAAAAGACAGCTAAATGGTATAGATGGAAGAACAGCATGATCCAAGGACACCATTTTTTTATATTTGGAGCATTATTTTTGCGATTTTGTCTTAGCACACTCATTGTGGAAGCCAGGGTGGAGTTTGTCAGGCCTTTTGGTTGGACCCTTCCGGAAGTCAGAGGGAGACCTGTGGCAGAGGTCTCCCTAAGTGAAGCTGAGAGCTAGTGGTGCTGGTGGCAGCCACACTCCTAGTGAAGGCTTTCTGTTCAGGTTCTAGGGCTCTAAACTGAAGACTTGAAAAGTCCTTTAAAGAACATTCCCTGTATGGCCACAGGTCTACAAAGAGGAAGAGTTGGTGTCTGAAGAACTCATCAGGCTATACAGTCGCATGTGGAAAACAGGACAGAGTATGTTTGTCACTGGCCATGGAATTGAGTAACAACATCAGTGTGGTCTGTATTCCTGGCAGTTTATGCTTCGAAGAGGGACCAAGCGAAGATGCCTGGAAGACGTCTTTCTCACCCCTGGAAATTTACTGCGAATGTCCCATTTGCACTTCACATTTAATAAGACCAACTTTTTTATCTGTTAATTCTGATGTAATACACTGTTTGTTAATTGGTCTTTTTGAAGGTGAATCTGAGTTTAAGAGCAGTTAAACTTCTGAATTTGATAAGTTTTTTATGCTCTGAGTCATTTTTTTGGGTAAAAGAAAACAAACTGATGTGTTATCAAACACCGTCTTTTCTGATGCAACAAACATTTCCGTATCCCTACAAATCTCACTATATCGAGCCAATCTGATTCTAGCTCAGAATTTTGTCAATGACATAACCAAAAAAAATAAGTGACATCGCCTCTAAGCATGGATACAAAATAAAAATGTCATACTAATTTACACTTTTTTACACACAAGTAATTTGTTTTAATATTGATGGTCTCTAAGCATCCAGCAGTTTTCTAACTATCTAAAATCCTCAGAACTGCTGTAGGAGCAATATGGCCCCCTTAAATTCACATAACAATGAAAATCCGTAGAGGACCAATGAAGGTATATTAACAATCAACAGAAGCAACACACAGAAAGTATTTAAAATTAAAGGTATACAGTAGGTAAGTGAGCTGGATTATGAATGCATCTGATTGAGGAGAATTAGTAGTGTATGAAAACATGTGTTATATAGAAAAGTTCAGTTTATTTCACACCCACAGGACGCTTGCATAAGCCGGGTACACCCAGGAAATACAGCAGGGTACATATTTTGACCTTTCTGGTACAGATGATAAGAAGGGTAGGGGAAAGACAGCGTGCCACCTCCTAGTGCAACCTGAGTATATAATAGGCACGTCAAAACATCAAGCATATAGTATTTCACTCACATATGATAACCCTAAAGTTATGAGGTATCTGTTTGGATTAAAAGGGGTACCTCTGGAAGTAGCCGATGTCCAATCCTCAGATCTCAATCCCAGGCACAGGATACAATCCAGATAATCTTGTAGTACGTATAGTTGGATCACCAATGCTATTGGGTACACAAGAGAGCACAGGAGGTAACTTTTGCAGTTCTTGTACTGATCAGAATGATACAATGTATTAGCCTGATTCTAAATTTTAATGTTATGCTAATTCAGGTGGGATTTTCTAGGGGTATACACAATCAAATGCAAATGCCATAAAACATAGGATATTTTACTAACTTCAATGTAAGCTAATTAATTTTCATTTTGGGATATCTTCATGCAAAAAAATGTTTTCATACACTACTTATTCTCCTTTATCAGATGCATTCATAATCCAGCTCACTTACATATCACTTTAAGCAATATTTTATGTATTATGTACATTCATGTGTGTGAGTGTAAATTGAATGTAGTAAAATCATGTCACTCTCAAAAGGGAAGTGAAAAGAGAACAATAGGTCATGTCCAGGTCATGATGTACCAGGGGACAGGAAACTGTCTAAATGCAGAGCATTTCCTAGATTATGGCAGAATCCTATCCCATTGCATATTTTAAATCCACTTGGTGTGTGAAGAATGGCACAGTCTTCCAGCATACTATTTAGACCAGTGGTTCTTAAACTGTAGTCCTTGGACCACCAATGGTCTGTGAGCTCCATTCACGGGGTCATGATACACTTGGAACTGGAAAAAATGATAAACCATAACTTCTAGTATCTTGGTTTTCTGTACAGATTTTTATTGCACTTTAAATTTTCTGAATTTTGTTTCATAAGTGTCCAAAAACTGTATTCCAATACAGCACAATGCATTGCAGAAGAGGACAGAAAAATCAGTAGGTGGTCGTCGAAGAATATCTGCCGTATTCAGGTGGTCATAAATACCCTGGTCAGATTTTAAGTGGTCTGTTGAAACAAGTTTCCAAACCATTGATTTAGACTTTATCTAGCTCCTTAAGATTTAACATAAGCAGTAAATAATTTATGACTGGGCATGTAATACAGTTCTCTTAAATGTATTATTTTTTTCATGTAATGTAAGGCTAGTTGAAAAGATGTCCAATTTCATTGGACAACACTGAAGCCTTTTGACCTCACTGTCCCAACAATTCATCAAAACCATATCTATACAATGGGTTACTACAGAACGCTCTCCCCGACATCAACACTTCATTTGATAGAACCATTTACGTCACCTGCCCTAGTTACGGAAAACTAGTAAACTATCTTGAAGTACTTTCAGAACAATGTCTTTAGCTTGATGTTGTAATTATAAGTGCCAACTGGGCAGGCTGCTGGGAACAAAATAATTGTGAAAGATTCTTTTAAAGTGGAATAAAAAAGAGAAAAGCACTTTTTCTTTAAGCTACATTTTTCTAAAGTGTATATTGTGCTTGTTTTTGACAGCTTACCACTTCAAGGTGATTTTTTTAAGGATGATTGATACAAATATCAGGTTTTATTTTCCAGGTGGCACACTATTGCAATGACTTATACAAATACATTTTAAGCCTCCCTGCACTACTAGCGTAGCATATAGTGAGATACATAACCAGATTAATATCAATTAAAACTGAGTAAGTTGCCATTCTTGTAATTAAAAAAAATGGCAGACTTCTAGTGGAAGTAATAATCTGCTGCTTAGTGGAAATTCAATTTTTAATACTTATTTTGTCTAACAAATTCAGATTTAATTTAGGCGATTTCCTCTCCAATTTGCCAATTAATCTAACCTGATTGCATTTGTTATTTTGAGAGTTATTGTAATTGTTAATCATGTATGGTGATACTCATTTGCTTTGAATATGTCATCTTTCAATATATTTATATTTTATGGTAAAAATCCACGTGCTTCTCATCTCCTGCACCTGTATATTTAAGTCTAACTCTTCAGTTTCATTTCTAATTACTCTTTGATTGGGGAGCAAATTCTCTTTGCTACAGTCGAGAGGAAATCATTATCTTTTTATCATATCCTCGGGGAAATAATTCCACTTGTTTACTGATATGTGTGTTAGACTGAATAAAATGATTCCTAATTATCATATCTGAAATAATTATCAGTCTATCCAGAGTCATAATTAGTGCATTAGGAAGAATTTACAATGTGTCAAGACGAAATATATTAGCATAAACAAGCTTCATTTACTTCCAGGTTCCATGACAGTATATTTTGTTTACAGGGATATAGATGACATGCTATCAATTTCCTCTATTGTTTGTTTCTGACAGATTCGCTTTTTGGTAACAAGGATATTATCCTTGTAAACTGTGTTTCAGTGTCCCATGGGCTTTATAGTTTTTGTAATTTTCTTGTAATTTAGGAAAAAATATGAAACTGTAAGATCAATGCGTCAGTAAAATAGGAAAACGTTAATCTAATAATGATCTTAAAAGAAAATTACCTTGTATTCATGGGCCTGATAATAAAAAAATGTTTGAATGACCGACCAAATACAATTATGATAAAATCAAAGATGGCGACTAGGGTAACTTAGCTTTATTGTTGATTAAGATATCCCGGGAAGGAACTTATCAATAAGATCTACGGGCTACTGTGTCAGAAAGGTGCAAAATAATTTAAGTTTAAATGACCATTGTACTTTGGTAAAAAAAAAATCCCATGCTCCTAACGTATGTAACATGATAATTTTGGCAAGTATATAAGACAAGAACATAAAAACAATTCATGGGAAATATTATTTTTTGAGGACTCTGGTTATATCACGGATGTTTCCATCTTCGACAGCTAGTCTGTCTGTAGCATCAAAGGGATGTTATTCTATGGGGCATTAGTCGGCAACTTATTTCCATTGCCAAGGGGCTATTTGGAGAGAATATCTTTGACAGAAGGGAATGTAGATCATATTTGGAACAACTATTTCTCCTACCCCTCCCAGGTGTATAATGCGTCTACAAACAAAAAACAATGTCCATCATCGAATCAATGCAATGCAAGCTGACCGATTTATCATACAGCCTAATAAGTGGTCTAAGGACACAATAATTACTCTAATAAAGTATTGATTTTAACTACATTTTTATATTTTAAAACATAACCAGGAAGAATTAAAATTATGATGAATTAGAACAAGTGGGCGATAGGGTCAACAATTTTGCTTTGTTTCTGGTGTGTTCCTTATAACTTGTAGTCTGTTCCTGAGTTTTGAAGTTCTTTAGATTTCCTCACCCATTCGGGTTGTCCTGATCTTGCAATTGCTCTTGACATTCTCCCCACAGCTCAGAATTATAAGTGTTAGAAATGGATATAAATGGAACGGGTTTTGCTTCTAATGGCTCGTACTCCTTTTTTAACATGGAGCAGTAACTCACAATCCTTTCTTGGTGTACTCTTTTATATAAAAGAAACTTAAGTTTAGGTGTAACCCACTAACTTATCATAACTTATCGCTAACTTTACTCTTGGGGAGACAACTTGCTTTGTTAACATTAAATTCTTGTATTTTAGTCTCTGAACTCTCATTTTCTACAAACCATAAATAATCCAATCTGCTATCCCTTACTTTTTCTCCATCATGGTTCCAAGGACCATCTTTGATTTGCATATTTTTACAACACACTTCATAATGAGGTAAAAATGTTTGTCAGGTTCAACAGTTTTACCAATATTTTAAAAACAAAGATACAATTCCATCACTTATGGTCACATAATCTGCTTGAATGTACTTAACTCCATTTACAGTTGTGTATTTCTGCCTATGTCAACAAGCATAGAGTAGAACATATACTACATATACACAGAAATATCTATAAGCTATTTGTAATTATACATATATATTAGCACATTTATATATTTATAAGTAATGATGAGGGAAAAGAGTGTCATTGACATCTTATGGGGTCTAGAGACTGTACAAGCGGCTTTTCTAATAAATACACTAAGAGAGAAACCAAGGAGTAAGACCCTTGGGTACTTAATAGTTATAATAAGAATATCAGGTAGTTATTTAGAAATACAATAACTTAATAATATCATTGGCAGTGTAAAAATATCAAATGGTTTAGTATAGAGGAGAGAAAAACTACACCTTTAATTCCAATGATAATATTGACCCAAAAAGAGATAATCCAAATGTAATAAAAAGTTAAAAAAAATATTGATCAAATACCTTATAATCTAAAATATAACTTTTTTTGATATATAAAATAAATACAGTAAATGTAAAATTAATATTAAGATTGTATCCTGGATGTCTACATGGTGTGAATAAATAAATGAATAAGTAACTTAACAATAACAAACATTTGTTTTATATGCATATAAGAAAATAAAGCAGTTAAGTGAAAAAATATACAGTGAAAAAGTGTAAAAACTGCTAATTCTTCATTTGCAAGCTCTGCCACTTAAAGAAGAAGAGTTATCTTGAAGTAAGCTCAATGTTTGCTTAGTAAAAGTACCGGAAAATACCTAACACAGGCGCTTTTCGGTTAGCCCCCTATACTTTATCATTGAGGAAACTTTGAACATCATTTATTTTATTTTATAATTTTTTTTGTGTTATCTATGCCTGCCTGCCAGCGTGTGTGTGTGACAGGCTAACACCTAACAGCTTATATTGTGCTTATTTTCACTACTCATACCTGGTGGTGTAACATACATTGAAAACAACCATTTTTTCCTGTAATCTAATTTCAGTTGCCTGCCTGTGTCAGGCTCACAGCTTATATTGTGCTCAGTGACATAAAACAACACTTTTTTGACTGTAATAGATTGAATAGCAATTGCCTGCCTACAGGCGTGTGTGTGAAGCCTATTGCATCTACTCTGCCAACTTTTGCCAGTGCACAGTGATACGTCATATCTGGTGCAACCGTAGTGTACAGTGAAATAAAACAACACTTTTTTGACTGTAATAGATTGAATAGCAATTGCCTGCCTACAGGCGTGTGTGTGAAGCCTATTGTATCTACTCTGCCAACTTTTGCCAGTGCACAGTGATACGTCATATCTGGTGCAACCGTAGTGTACAGTGACATAAAACAACACTTTTTTGACTGTAATAGATTGAATAGCAATTGCCTGCCTACAGGTGTGTGTGTGAAGCCTATTGCATCTACTGTGCCAACTTTTGCCAGTGCACAGTGACACTCATATCTGGTGTCACAGTAGCTTGCACGCATAGTACCAAAAATCGAAAAAAAAATGACAGGCAGAGGCAGGCCACCCCGCAGGGGCCGTCGTGGTGCTGTGATTCCCTTTGGCCCTAGAATAATGCCCAGTTTTCAGAGGCAACGTACCCTGAACTTGAAAAGTTCTGAGGACATGGTTGACTGGCTAACACAGGACACCCAATCTTCTACAGCTTCTGCTCGGAACCTAGACGCACCATCCTCCTCCAGCTTAGCTTCGGGCACCTCTCCAGTTACCACTCGCCCGCCTGCCGCCACCACCAACACTAGCACCACAGCCACTTCACTTGATCCATCAGCAGAGTTATTTACACATGCGTTGGAAGAAATGAGTGATGCGCAAACATTAGTGCCAGAGGATGTAGATAACAGGGATATGTCCCAGTCAGGCAGCATTACACACATGGACGTACGGTCTGATGATGATGATGTTGTACCCGGTGCTGCTTCCTTTGTTGAGTTGTCAGATACAAGTGAAGCGGTTGATGATGACGATGCGTCCGTGGATGTCACGTGGGTGCCTGTGATAAGAGAAGAAGAACAGGAGGAAAGTTCAGATGGGAAGACAGAGAGGAGGAGGAGACGAGTTGGAAGCAGGGGGAGGTCGTCGCAAGTAGCTAGTGGCACAGTCAGACAGCATGCATCGTCACCCGGGGTCAGCCAGACAGCACGCCAGTCAACGCATGCTGTTGCCACGACCAGAATACCGTCATTGCAGAGCTCAGCAGTGTGGCAATTTTTTGGTGTGTCTGCCTGTGACAACAGCGATGCCATTTGCAACCTGTGCAAAATGAAACTGAGTCGTGGGAAGTCCAACACCCACCTAGGTACAACTTCTTTGCGAAGGCACATGATGTCACATCACAAACACCTATGGGCTCAACACATGAGTACAAGCAGCACACAAAGTCAAAGCTGCCATCCTCCTCCTGGTCCAGCATCTTCAGCCACGTCAACCACTGCTGCCCTGCTTGCCCCCTCTCAACCATCCGCCACTCCGTGTCTCGCCCTGAGCAGTCCCTGCTCATCTGCCCACAGTCAGGTGTCTTTCAAGGACATGTTTGAGCGTAAGAAGCCAATGTCACAAAGTCACCCCCTTGCCCGGCAACTGACAGCTGGCTTGTCTGAACTCTTAGCCCGCCAGCTTTTACCATACAAGCTGGTGGAGTCTGAGGCGTTAAAAAAAATTGTAGCTATTGGGACACCGCAGGGGAAGGTACCCGGACGAAATTTCTTTGCACAAAAGGCAATCCCCAACCTGTACTCGATTGTGCAAAAGGAAGTAATGGCATCTCTGGCACACAGTGTTGGGGCAAGGGTCCATCTGACCACTGATACCTGGTCTGCAAAGCATGGTCAGGGCAGGTATATCACCTACACTGCGCATTGGGCAAACCTGGTGACGGCTACCAAGCATGGAATACGTGGCTCAAATTTGTGGGAGGACTGACCAAGTATCTTTTTCCATCTCCCGCTTCCAAAAATCCATGCCATATACACGTCCCTTGATAGTGGACGTAACAGGGATTAAACCGATAGGAATAGTACTACTTAACAGTACACACCTTATAATAAGGCAGACAGAGGCAACGCATATAATCTTCCATGCTGTGCAGTGGAAGCCCCCAGACTCTGACCTGCGTATAATCTTCCATGCTGGGCAGTGGAAGCCCCCAGACTCTGACCTGTGTATAATCTTCCATGCTGGGCAGTGGAAGCCCCCAGACTCTGACCTGTGTATAATCTTCCATGCTGTGCAGTGGAAGCCCCCAGACTCTGACCTGTGTATAATCTTCCATGCTGTGCAGTGGAACCCCCCAGACTCTGACCTGTGTATAATCTTCCATGCTGGGCAGTGGAAGCCCCCAGACTCTGACCTGTGTATAATCTTCCATGCTGGGCAGTGGAAGCCCCCAGACTCTGACCTGTGTATAATCTTCCATGCTGGGCAGTGGAAGCCCCCAGACTCTGACCTGTGTATAATCTTCCATGCTGGGCAGTGGAAGCCCCCAGACTCTGACCTGTGTATAATCTTCCATGCTGTGCAGTGGAAGCCCCCAGACTCTGACCTGTGTATAATCTTCCATGCTGGGCAGTGGAAGCCCCCAGACTCTGACCTGTGTATAATCTTCCATGCTGTGCAGTGGAAGCCCCCAGACTCCGACATGTGTATAATCTTCCATGCTGTGCAGTGGAAGCCCCCAGACTCTGACCTGTGTATAATCTTCCATGCTGTGCAGTGGAAGCCCCCAGACTCTGGGAGTCTAAAGAAGAGGTCAGAGGAGGAAGGTGGCTTTGAGGAGGTGGAAGACCAAACACAGCAGGCGTCCCAGGGGGCTTTTCGTCACCTATTGGAAACCTTTGGTGGCTGGGTGGAGGAAGAGACCTTCAATGACATCAGTGAGGACAAGGAACGGGACATGGCTAGCTTGGTATCCAACCTTATGCAAACGGGGAGTTTGCGGTTGTGCAAAGGGACTGTTTGCGGTTGTTTGCGGTGCATTAAACGGGGAGATTGGTCTGTTACTGTGAAGCGGGTGTAACCCTTACACAACCTGATCGATACAGCATCATACCTGATGTTTTAAAGCATGTTATTCCAAACAATTTAGGAATGTTAGGTGATTTATGCCCTTTATGGCTTAAAACCAGACTCTGCATCAACTATGTAATTTTCCGTGGGAGTTTTGACATGGATCCCCCTCCGGCATGCCACAGTGCAGGTGTTAGTCCCCTTGAAACAACTTTCCCATCACTATTGTGGCCAGAAAAAGTCCCTGTGGGTTTTGAAATTCGCCTGCCCATTGAAGTCTATGGGGTTCGCCGATATTTGCCCGTTTGCGAACATTTGGTAAAGTTCGCGTTCGCTGTTCGCGAACCCAAAATTTGATGTTCGCGACATCACTACTACAAACTGTGTGTTGTCATATAGATTTCCTTATTATTAAATGCAGATATAATGTTCAGCGTCATATGCATCACTAACTTATTCACATAAGCATTTTAAATAAAAAGTGTTATGTGTTGTATCATTGATAAAGCAATATATCTTGAGTCAACTATGTATTTTACATATAAATATTTCTACAATATTCATTCCAGAACAATAACATGGGGCCAGTAAAATCAATGCTGGGCAGACTCCGGTCTCTAAATTATTTAACACTCTCTAAATCTTCTGTTTTTCTAGAGAGACAAAGATATTACTGGGAGATATACATGAAGACATAATGAATTTGACCATATATATCACTCCATAAACAGTTTAGGCTCATGCTTATGAGCTCTTACAACCCAGGGAAGTTAATGGTGTTGCGTGGCTGAGATTAATCACAAAACCAGAGCACTTCTAATCTGCCTAAGGAAGACTCCTGAACATATTGCATGTATTTTATGTTGAAAAATTTATATTTCAGTATTACAAATATTTCTTGTTGAAAAATTCACAAATATTTGTATTCACCAATCTCATCAAACATCATTCCAGAAGCCAGACTCATTATAGAAAGGTATATACAAGTGAGCTGGGCTATTAATGCATCTGATAGAGGAGAATTTAAAGTGTCTGAAAAAAATTGTTTGATGAAAAAATTCCAAAGTAAACAGTTAAACAGTTAGCCTGAAGTTTGCTGAATTTCTTGCATTTGCAAACTGTTTTCTCTTAATGTTGACACCCAACGAAATTCCCAGGGAATATTAGCATAAGTAATACATTGTATCTTTTTGGCCAGGGGATTGTGCAGACATGCTCAGTTAGCACTCGCAGTCTGCCCTACTGTGGGAAGTCACATGATTTCAGACACTTTCCTTTCCTTTAGCCAATCTTTTATATTGGGTAAATTTTTTTAATGAAGTACCCAATATGCGCAGTGCCATTGCTGGGGGTGTCTACATCACATCACAAAAAATGTTTGCATTTTTTCATGCAAACATATTTTGCTAGGTGGTTATGATGCATTTTACAGGATACGTTCATAACCCACCTCACTTTCATACCTTTAATATATTAATAACTTTCGATCACATCTCTTTATGAGGCTCATTTTGTGATCACAATGCACTTCTTATTTAACATGATTTTTTAATTTCCTCTCAAATTAGTGTACTGATGTTATTTAAACTATCTGTTTTCCCTGTAACCTGGAAGTTATTCTCACGACACTTTCTATAAACACCAGACTGCTGGCAATTCAGGATTCTCAAAATCAATCTCGGGTCAAATGGATATTATTCAAAGGATAATGGGGCAGCGTTGTGGTTGCCAAACAACTCAAACGAGCAATAACTAAATGAATCCCATTAGTAGCCATCCATCCTTAATCAGGTGTTTTCAGTATTAATCATATAAGACAAAAAAGAAAATGTCTCTACGCCTTTTTCCTATTCTTCAGTATTCATGTTAAGAAAGAATGGAACACGCTCATTAGCAGAAAATACAATATGTAAACAGATTTAACAAAGGGATGATAAAGAATACAATCCTTTTATTACTGCTACTTTGTCCTCGAGATGACAGTTTTCAAAAGAAAATGGTTGCATAGAGAAATCGGTAATGTTTTATATCATAATCTCCTTAACAACTATACAAGAAAAATATCAATGTCTGTAGCATGTATTGTATTTAAAAAAATATATATATTTCGTATAAATGGAATATATTCTGAAATTTTAAATAGTAATAGTGGTATAATAAGACATTTTGTTCACACCCACAAAGTATAATATTCAGTTTATTATATTTAATTTTAGGCGCTATATTTCCCTCAAATGTGGTACTGTAAAGATTGTGTAAAGAAGATGGAGGAAGTGAAGCAGAACAACACCTTATCATTCCCAGACCAGTGGCTTGTGCGAGAGGTTAAATGGCACCCTGAGGCCAAGATTAGAGCCATTGTGGGCCAGAAAAAGGATTGGGAAAATATGCTTCCCCACCTCCTCTTTACCTTCAGAGAGGTCCCTTGACAGGAGGTGAGTGAGGCTGCCATTGGACCGGTTACAGGTGTTTTGGGAAAGAAGGACGTACTGCCCATACTGAAATATTTACTGAGGTTCAGAGATAGGTTGGAGACACTGACTGGGCTAGCCAAGGAGCACATGTTTGAAGCCCAAACAATGCAGACGTGCTTGTATGACCAGAAAGCCATGGCTAGGGAATTACAGGTAGGCAAGCACACCTACACTTTTTTGTGTGAAATATATGGCAACTGAACAGGACACCTCCAGGGAGTCATTAGAAAACCCAAATATAAAAGGTTTCGTTTGATGGAGGGATTGAGGAGACCTATTTGTAGACAAAAAATACAAACATCAATGTAATGTATGCAAATGAACAAAAAAAGCTCAATTGTTAATAAGACTTGTTACTACCTACTTGGAACATTTTGCAATGTCTTTTAAATCTATTACAGTGAGGTCAGCCGACGGCAAAGCAAAGAATGAGGTGAGAGTACGTAATCCTGTCCTATAACTGACCAGATATATGGCATTGGCCGGTATCTGTTTAGACACTTTGTCAGACAATTAATTTATAAAACATAGACGTCAGTGGAATATACTTAAGGGACAGTATGCTCTATTAATATTACTTTATTTATATTATTTATAGCCCTCTTATAAAGTCATTTGTAAGTATCCATTTAATATTTGGAGCATTTGACATACAATTTCCTGGATGGTGAGAAATGAATTTCTCCAGTTTATCAAACGTGTTTATTTATGATGTCCAGAAAGCAAAATGGCATTATGGTAATTACCGAATTCCTGTTTAGGTTATACCACTAGATTGCGCAAAGCAGCCTCGCAGAAATAAAACAATAAACATGAAAGCATTTCTAGTTGCTGTTTTATTCCATTTAGACGTGTGTTTTCATTCTGCCCTTTTTACGATCAAGCTGGGAGTATTTGTACTGGAAATAGCCCGAATATTACCTCCTTTATTCTTAGCACCCATTAGGGAGCAAGTCGTCTAATAGTTGTACTGCTGCAGTTTGTTCATGTAATGTATTGTCTGAAGACGCTGCCCTGGATATGCTTTGTACCTTTAAGGATCAAAGATATCTACATTGCTTCTTGCATTGTTTTTATCTCTGAATTTCCTATATTTAATCCAAGTATCTTTACAAACAACAATAATACATAAAAAATAAACAGTAAAGGTTCAAAAAATAGTATTAATCCAATCTGTAATAATAACTGTATCAACTGAATATTAATTAAAATTTTTATTTTCTTACAGTATCAACATTGAAAGTCACATTTTATGGGTGATTATTGCAAATCCCTAATTATCACTGGGGGCTCATTCACACGGCACTAACTGAAAGCAATATAATCAAAGCACCAGAGAGCAATTAGGAATTATTGCCAATAATCACTGATTAGAAAGAGAAATCTACTTGGTGGATGAAAAGAGCTATCAGATAAAAAATGTGTTGTTTTTAAATAATATTCAGTGATAAAATACTTGTTATTAACAATAATTTAAAATTATCCCATATTTGCAACCTCTCTTGTGTCCATTTAAACAAATGTGGAGTGTTTCTCAAATCTTTTTTTCTTTGTGGAATCGAGATACATCGAACATTGGCAACACAACGTGACAACCAAGACACTTGCGCATAGTTTACACTTTGCCGCGAGGAATCACGATACACTGAACATTGGCAACACTACGTGACAGCCAAGACACTTGCGCATAGTTTATACTTTGCAACGTGGAATCGCGATACACGAACATTGGCAACACTACTGGCAGCCAAGACGCTTGCGCATGTGCAGTTTCCCATCAATAGTTTCCGACCCAATATTATTTATGATGGGTACATTAGATTTACATTAAACCAAATTATTCATAAATACTCTTTGTCTGCACTATTTTTTTATGTAACAGCAAATAATAAAAGGCACAAGTAATAAATCTGCACGCACACTAGAGTGCCACAGTGAATCCTGTGAATATTTGTGTAAGGTTACTACCAATGCACTCTGGTATATAATCTTTTGTATGCCACAGCTTAGAGTATGCTGCAGGATATGAGTATACATGCAATAAAAATCCATCACAGGCCTCCTCCATTACTACAGCCACACTTAAAGAATGGCCATTCTCTCTGGATCTGAGCATGCCCAGTTTAATTTTTTTAGTTGACTTAAACAAAAGACCCAAACACTTGGATAACCAGTAATAATTGTCAATAATCTTTAGTAGCAAGAAATGTTTATTTTCCATTGTAGGTGAATCAGAAAGGCTGATCTACATCTAAATATTGCACTTTCACGTTTGTTTATTGTACGAAAATGCATTTTTAATAACATTTACTAATATAATACTTACAATATACCATATTTTACACCTCTGCTGCTATAAAAAATAGATGTATTTTCTCTAGAAGAAGGTGTGTAGCAAATGAGATTACCTTCTATAAATACATCCAGGGTCAGTATAAGGCTTTGTCACGTAAACTTATTTTGTCAAGTAGTTTTCAATTGACAATAGATCACCTTCTTGAGGTTAGAATAAAATCACCTGAAAGAAAAGGATTCTTCCCAGTAGTGACACACAATTATGGAACTCTCTACCAAAGGAGGTTGTGATAACCGATTCAATAGGTCACTTTTAAAAGAGGTTGGATATAATTTTGAATAAAAGGACATACAGGGCTATGTTGGATAACTAGAATATGAGGGGTATCGATCCAGGCTATAATCTGAATGCCAGATTTGGGGTCATAAAGGGTTGTTTTCCTTAATGAGATAATTTGCAATATTTTGCCTTAATTTACATAATACAAGTATTGAATTAGGTTTCAAAAAGTTGATGGACCAATAGATTTTTCTCAACCATAACTTTATGTTACTAAATTTGTGTTTTCTAATTACATTTTACATTCCAAAATATATGGATAAAAACAAAAAAAAACGTGTTGCAGTGGCGATATTTATGACTCCCGGCTGCTTTGTTTGCTGTTACATGTCGGGACAATCCCACCCATAGGTGTAAGAACTGGGATTTTTCTCTGTGCATGCAATGAGCTTTATCCCCCCAGCATTATTTTGTCATGTGTGCTGTGGCGGACCTAAAGAATGGAGCCCTGGTGAAAATAAAAATGTTGGGGCCCCCCTAACTATCCGCTTTCCTTCCCCCAAGAGAGAGGGAGATTATAAAAAAAATATTGTGCTGTACTCACCCGGTACCGATCCACTCAGTGCCCTTCCCAAAGACCCCTACATTGCAGTCAGTACCTCTCAGCATTCATATAGCACCCAGATTCTCCCAGATTCTCTTAACATCAACCCCCACACAACACCCACCCCTCTTAGCATCAATCCCTACATAGCCACCATAGCATCCTTGTCAGCAGCCATCCTCTCTCAGCCATCCATCCCCAAAAAGCACATAACCCTTTTCAGCATCAACCTCATATAGTACCCATCCCCATCTCCTTTGCTCCCCCTCACAGAACTAATCACCCCTTTATTTTGCTGTCATCCAGCCCTTGCTCTCTCACCTCTTCTCTGATACACATCCCCAGAATGCTGAACTGCTCCACCTCTTGGAGCTTCAGTGGTAATACTCCTTTTTAAACAGGCCCAATCCAGTTTCTGTCTGGTGAAGGGATTGGATTGTCCAACCTCAGCGGCCCAGGGGGTCATGATGAGGGGCCAAAAAAAAAAGATCACTGCAATGGGGCCCCAAGAGGAGGGCCCTGGTGCCTTGCACCACCTGGTAGCTCCGCCCCTGCATGTGTGCATTATTAATAATGATGTTTATGTGTATTTTATTATGGATTTCACCATATATTTACATTATTTCCCTATGTATACACACAGGAGAGAAGACAAGGTCCTTGCAAGTGCAATCATGTCTTTTTTGTTGTCTCACATTTTACTTTTTACAATAGAAGAATTACATTTCAATACTTTAGCCAGAGCCTTTAAATAGAAATACGTTATATTTTGCAAAAAAATATTTTTAAACTATTGGGAAATCTCATATTATATATATATTAAACTATAAAATAGTCAAAAGAGCTTCAAATTAAACAAAACATACACCATTAGTTTTTTGCCTCAGCTGCGCTACGTGATTTTGCAGAGCAGTTTTAATGACACTTGTGCTCCTTTAATATAAATACATTTGATCTCTCATTGATAAGGACTGTTTAGTTATATATATATATTAGTATTCAAGCATAGAAACTCTTTTAGCACAACATCATATTGTCCTCTGTCGTCAATCTGTTTTTATTCTTTACAATACAATTCAATAAAAACAAGTTGTTGGAAATGCAGTTCATAAATCATTGAAAAAAAAAAAACAGACATAATTTAAATGACAAAGTTTAAAATAGCTAATCAAAACTTAAAATGCATAATAAGCTTAACTAAGTGAAAGTACTTTGCAGAATATAATAACGTACTGCGCATCGCATAGTAAAAGATGATATCTTCAGTAACGCAGGATTGATTTGTAACATCATTTCAGAGAGAGGCTATTTCATTGCGTTATATGTGCTGACTTTATAAGTGATCTGCTCATTTCACAAGACACGTATCCAATACAAAATAAGCTTTTCCCCATCTAACTGTCTCTCTGGATAATTTAAGTATAATAATACAGACAATTTGTGGCGCCACAGAAGTCGGATTGAAGGTTAACACAAGTATAGACCTATTCATCTACTGTATGAATTTGTCTATGTTTTAGGCCAGTTTTATTACAATTTAATTGACCCCTTGACATCCCTTTCTATTACCTTCTGCATAACCACAAACCTTAGATTCATGGCACTGCGACTATCGGGCTTAGCGTGCCTCTCTCATTGAGATGTATATATGCATATGATATAAAACAGGCAAATGCCTGGAAGGAAAGGAGAGAACAGGTCTAAATAAATTAATTACCCGACCCTGTGTTGAAATGTAAAAATGGAGGATCAGTATGGATGAATTCTAATCACTACAATGTTTCGCTCAAATGAAGTGGTACAGAATAAAGGAAAGGACCATTGGGCCCAACATCAGATCATTGGAACAACATTACTCGTATCCTCACAACATCTATGTATCCCCTAATAAAATATTATCATACTAGCGACTTGCCCCTCAAAAATGATGGGACAGTAGGATTTGAAGCCGTGGTAAAGCTGTTTGCCACACAATGTGAGGCTTTTGCTCCTCTGAGCACCTTTAGCGCAATATATATATAACTGTAGTGTATAAATATTTTTTTTTTTAGTGCAGTGGAAAGTATACATTTTAATTTTCCATTACTAATTAATACTTATTAAATTAATGTACAATAATAATTAATTCTGAATGATGAAGGGGTGAGATTGTCCAGATGTTTGGGAGGGGTATAATCATCAACATTTCAACAGCCTTATTATATTGCAATTGGGCCAATTGAATAGAGCTCTATATAAGCACATAGAATATGTTTTTTTAGTGATCTTCTATCCAAAAGCAATGTCTTCAATAACTAAAAAACTTCCGTAAAAAAATATGCTGTGTGCTTATATAGAGCCCTATTCAATTGGCCGAATCGCAATTTAATAAGGCTACTAGTGTCCAAAGTGGGAAATGTACAAAACAGCCCATGTCTGAAAGTCTTATTGCAAAGGGAGCTGCTTGATTGCCCATAAACTATATATATATATATATATATATATATATATATATATATATATACTACTGTGCATGCAAATGCATTACTAGAATAATTATTTATTCTAGGAGTTTGAATGTATATGATCGGCCGACTAATACGGACGCCTTTGTTCCTTGATGTGGGACTGTCCTTTCAAACTAGGCCCTGGGAGGGATGAGGATTCTCTCTTAAAACATGTGTTTTCCCCCTCTAAAGGTGGGACAATTAGTATGTATGGAAAGAACTATGACTAGTGTAAGCTCAACCCTACAACTCCATATGGAAAACAGGGCCTTGATGATCTTTTTAGGAAACCGGTGAGAACTCAACCTTGACCCAGGAGCACCGCTCATAATATTATTTGTACCACATGAACCGCTCATAATATTATTTGTACCCCATGGGCCGCTCGTTATATTATTTGTACCCCATGGACCACTCATAATATTTTTTGTACCCCATGGACCACTCATAATATTATTTGTACCCCATGGACCGCTCGTAATATTATTTGTACCCCATGGACCGATCATAATATTATTTGTACCCCATGCAGCTGAACATGTGACTGCGTTGATGTGATAACGCCTCCTTAGAAGGCTTCTCCATTTTAATTTATTGATCTGCATCACATTTACAGAAGTTCTGAGAGGTTCTGCTTTGTATTTCGCCCTCTTATTGAATGCCTCTTGTTTCTTCTTTACTCAAATGACCCTTGGGCTTTAGCCTCCCTTAAGGTTATAGGGTGCCCCAGACATGGGCCTCGATTCAATTAAGCTATTGTTGTTTACGGGATCCTGTAATGGAGCCCGTAAACTAATTTGCTATTCAATTGGTGGCTTTGTGTGAGCCACAAACAATCTGCGGGTTACAGGCTGATAATCACTGCAGTTGTTATAACCGTAACTTACAACTCATCTAAGCCTTTGATCTTTCAAGCCCGCAAGAGTTACAATCGCAAATCGCTATTCAATTGCTACAATTCCCCAAGCCCGCTATATTTTCACACCCGTAAATGTCAAATGTAAAAGAAAATCATATGGGTTCCAGATAGGACTCACAAGAGGGTTGGACACCTGAATGTAGCACTGTAAATGCAAATAAAAAATAAATACTGCACTTTAAAAGACAGGAAAGTGATGGAAGACATTAGAATTAATTGCACAGTCTCAAGCCCACAAATCTGCAATCAAAAATTATTTTTTTAATGTGTCATTTCGGTTTTATATCAATCTTGGGAATCAAGAAGTTAATACATATCAGGCCACCCACATGGACTATAACATTTCCTTCATTCATTTTTATTATTTTGTACATTACAGGATTGCGAGTCTGATCGCATATCAGACTTCTAAACGCTTATTGATTGACTTGTAAACTCCATGTTTTACTGACGTAATGATGACGGGGTCTCATTTACTATTGGCTGTTTCTACATCGGTAGCTATGGCCTTGCCTAATTGATCATGATCATGTTTTAAAATGCTACATACGATTACATGGTTTAAGGTTACGTCTTTCAGCCCGTAAGTTGTAGGCTTATTCAATTGAATTGCTCTGTAATAGTAGCCTAGGGCACAGTGAACAAGGGGCCTCATTCAATTGCGATTTAGCCAATTGAATACAGCTCTATATAAGCACAGAGCATATTTTTTACAGAAGTTTTTTAGTTAGTAAACTTCTATCCAAAAGCAAGGTCTTCACTAACTAAAAAAATATGCTCTATAGAGCCCTATTCAATTGGCCAAATCGCAATTGAATGAGGCCCAAGGAGTCCTAGGTCCTTATTCAATTGCAAGCCCACAGATTGTGCAATTGAATAAGGACCTAGGACTCCTTGATCACTGTGCCCTAGGGAGTTCAGCTACACCCCACTGATGAGGCCCAATGAAGGCCAAAAGTTACACCTGGGGTTTCCTGTTTCACCTGAGAATTAGAACTTTCCAGGGAAGTATTGCTTGGGATTCCAGGGCTGGATCACTTTATTGAGTAAGACAAGACTGAAATACTACAGGATATTTTTCCCTGTGAACGGCACAAGGGGGCTAAAAGCGGCTGCTCTCAGAGTGGATTATCGTGTCCATTAAGGTTCGTTCGTTCTCTGATTTTGGGGGGGGGGGGGGGGGGTTGTTTTGTTTTTCTCCTCTGCCATAAAGCTGACAATGACAAAGCTGCATACATGATTTACTAGAAAGAATGCCATACGTACACCAGAGAGAAACATCAGCAGCTCAGGCAATAATTCTATGACCTTGAAGGAACATGGTGCACCCTCAAATACTGAATCCATTTCCTTGAGAGATTAGTCAAATGTCCTCTCCATATAGCAGCTGGGCTCCTTCGCCAGACATTTGGAGATAAAAATATTCCAACAAATGTATTGTGTTTAAAACATGCAGTATAAGCAGAATGGATACCACACAACGGCGTTTCCAGAAAGTCATCTCAATATTGATAGGATTATCCAACTTGAGAGCAGCTCACATGTGACACTGATAAATGTAAAAGCCGTCTTCCTATTACCTGCATTACATACAACACATGTTATCTAGAAATGCATCCTGTGAGCTGCTGTGTTGTAGTAAATTCAAATACCAGTGCAATCTGGCATTTTTAATGACATGTTGGACAGTAAGCACTAACACCATTTGCCCACCTACCCGATATCCAGGGAAAGACATTTTATTTACTCTTACTATTTTAAAAAAGGCAGATTTTGATTTTTTCCTACAAAAAAAAAACTAAATTCAAAACATGCAGTGCATGATTTAGAGGTATTTTCTAATAAAAAATGTAAACAATTCCATATATTAATAATCAATAATATTTTATCAACTGCAGTGATTGTAATATTTTAATTTAAAAAGTGCAGATCTGTACAAAATAATTGTTTATTTAATATCAATAGGCATGTTTTAGCCAAAAACTTTAATAAATATCTAAAAGTGTTTGTGTAAATATTATAAAAAATATGGGAAATATCCAGAAATATTAATACAAAGTTTAGATAAAATGTAGTATTATCCCTATGGCTCCTTTTGGCCTCTGGGTAATATTATTTGTAAATTCGTCTAATGCCCAAGAGAGTTGATGTTTTGGGGATATAAAATTGGTAGGTTAGATAGCCTATAGTTTGGGGTAGATATAGCAATATTCTACAACCAGATATAGGGCCTCATTAAATTAGAATCCATTTTTCCCTCGGTCCTCACAAAAGTCATCTTAGTGCCGTTTGCGAGGACCGATTCCTCCAACATAGTAACACACAGCCATAAATCTATGGTGAGAAGCTCGCCCCTCGGAAGAAAAGAATCCCTACGGGCACAAAAAAGTGCCCGCCAGGACTACTAAAGCCCATACATGCTACCTCGGAGCAGCCTGCCTCTGGCATCTAATGCTTCCCCCTGCTCCCTAAACACATCCCCATGCTGCTGGGGCCCCTATCGGGGTCCCCACAGCCTCCCCATATTAACTCTTGCAAGTGGGATCCCTGATGCATTTAAACTTTTCAAAATTCCCGCCGGGTTCCTTAAAGGGCCAGCGGCAAACAATTAGCCAATACCGGCTGCAGGGGTACTGTAAGTACACCCGCGGCACCTAACATTAACTCCCCTCTATGCTGGGGGTCCCCATAGGGACCCTAAAGTGTCCCCATATTAACCTTTGCAGTGGGGGTCCCGATCGGTCTCTATCGGTAAAGGTCCTGCAATGACCTGTGCTAAATAAAATATTAACCCCTGCCCTATACAGATCCCCATGAGCCCTTAATTAACCCTATCACTCATGGGGCTCTATACAGAGCCCCATGAGCCACTAATTACAGAAAGAAAAAAAAACACCTAATTACACAAAATCAAAAAACTACAGTTACACAAAATAAAAAAGGCACATTACTGAAAATAATAAAAGCACATCACTGAAAATAAATACAAAATAATTTACAAAAAATAATAAAACCTAATTTACTAAATATAAAAACACCCCACCACTACTCACCTTAAAAGAAAATACATACACAAATAAACATAACATTACAATACATCTATAAATACAGTTCAAATATTCCCCTAACTGCATACTATTAACCACTATCTACATACAGTATTAACCTAACTACATACATTAACCTCTATCTAAATACAGTATCAACCTAACTGCATAAATTAACCCCTATCTAAATACATTACACCTATCTAAATACATTAAACCCTATCTAAATACATTAACCCCTATCTAAATACAGTATTAACCTAACTATATACATTAAACCGTATTTACATACATTATTCTCTATCGAAATACATTAAAAACCCTAGTTATGATCGTTGGCCAAAAAAATTTGAAACAATATTAACATCAAGGTGTTGAAATAGGGAAAATAAATACTAAAATAATATTATTCGCAGATGATGTGATTATTACCACTTCAGATCCCATTACTTCAGTAGAAAACTTATTAAAGATAATCTACCAATATGGCTCTATATCATATTACAAAATCAATCATAGTAAGACACAGGTATTGATAATTAATTTAGACAATACAACTAAAAAGCAACTAAAGGATACTTACAATTTTGATTGGTCCTTTAATCACTTTTTACATCTGGGTATTGAATTTTTATTCTGTTGGCATAATACAATTAAGAACAATTACAATACAATATTTAATAACATTAGAGTAGTATTGGATACCTGGAGCAAGTCAAACCTGTCCTGGCTAGGCAGAGTAACGGTGGTCAAAATGTTTGTACTACCTAAAGTTTGTATCTTTTCAGATGTATCCCAATAGCGGTTCCAAAAGAGGAACTCAAGCGATTTCAGGTCAAAATAGATAAGTTTAATAATAAAACAGGTAACTTAAGAATTAATAAACAAATCCTAAATAGGAATTACTGGAAAGAGGGTCTTGGTACTCCGAACCCTGGACAATACTTCCAACATTGGATAAAAAAGGTATTAGTAATTATCTACCGGTCACTAGATTTTGTCTTAGAAGTTGGTTCAGTATAAATAAGAGATATAACTTGGTTCCTTTTCCCTCGCTGGAGATGCCATTATCCTACTTGCAGAGCAAAATGAAGCAGGGAGAGAATATAAAGTGGGCACAATGGAACCTAATATCGGTAAGGGACGTCTATAGAAATAAGGAATTTGAACTTTTCGAAAATGTAAAAAAAGGAAAGAAGTGTTCCATCTCACCTCTGGTTGCATTATAATGCACTGAAGACCCAGGTAGGAAAAGTAGTGGATAAAAGGGATTTAACGCATTTTGAACAAAGATTGATGAGTAACGGTTCCAAATTTAATATCTCTAAATGTAGAGGGTTCTTGCAATCTGCAATTCCTCCTGGAAAGTCTCTGCCAATGATATTGTTGGAGGAGCAATTAGGCTTTCAATGCTCAAAAGAGGTATGGTTTAAGGCACTACAAGTTGCTCATACTAATTTATTCTGTGTGCCATTTAGGGAAGTAAACTTTAAAACATTTCAAAGATGGTATTATGATGCAGAAAAAAATCATAAGATTGCCCAAGAATACAATACACAATGTTGGAGGGATTGTGGCCATATAGGTATGCAATCTCACATGTGGGGGTTTTGCCCAAAGATTTTTGCTCTTTGGACAACCTGTATTTCAAATCTTTCTATTATTTCTAAAGAGGTCATCAAAGTTTCTCCAGAAGTAGTGTTGTTTAATATACTTCCATCCCACTTTGTAGCTAGTACAAAAGCGGTTATTATTAACATATTAATAGTAGCTAAATGGCTAATAGCCCGGAAATGGAAAGAGGGAATTAATCCTATTTGGAATGAGATTGTAATCATAATTGAAAGGAGCAGGCAGATTGAGATTGACTATGCCAGAATTTCTTTGGTAAGGAGTAATAAGGACAAAATTAAGTGGGAAACGTGGGATGACTACTCTCGCAATTTATAATAGGTTGGGACATATTGACTGCAAGGGGATCCTGTGCACTAATGTGAATAACAAGGATTATGTGATATGGTACCTGTAATCATGTTTGTAATTATGTTGTTTTGTGGTTGTATTTTATGTTTTAATGTTGTAAGTATGTAGATATGTTGTACTTTTTTTATTATCTCAATAAAAAAATAAAAAAATAAAATAAATCTAACCTAAAATAGAATAAATAAGACCACCTACCATGGCCAGATGTCCCTACAGCTACGACGGTGTTCCTGCCGCAGGTTGCACCCCTAGGAAAAAATGAAACATAAAATTAGTCAAAAATAAACACAACATAGAAAAAATAAACCTTCTAAATATAAAACTTACCTTTCCGCCATGTCCCTGTCATTCTTGTAGTCTTCCTGGGCCCCTTGAATAAAATAAAAATAACATTAGTACACAAATACACACAACAAAACAATAAACATTCTAAATATAAAACGTACCTTTCTGCGATGCCCCCGTTCTTCTCCTCTTCTTCCCCGGCTGGGCCCTTGAAAAAAAACGCAGCTCTACAAAAAAAATGAAAAAACTAACTAAGCTTCTCCCTGAAGGAGCTGCTCCCCGATGCTAATGAGGCTTCTAGCTCTGCTTTTTGTTGAAAAAACAAAATGGCGCCTGCTGATTTAAGGACCCGCAAGGCAGGAAATTAGAATTTTTAAATGCAGCAGGGGTCCCGATCGAGACCCCTGCTGCAAGAGTTAATGTAGGGACACTGCAGGGGTCCCGATAGGGACCCCAGCATAGAAGGGGGTTAATGTTTGGTGCCGCTGAAGTACTTACAGTACCCCCACGGCTGGGATTGACCAATAGTGTGCCGCAGGCCCTTTAAATTAAAATTTTAAATGCAGCGGTGTCCTGATCGATGCCGATCAGGACTCCCGCTGCAAGGGGTTAATGTGGGGAGGCTGCAGGGATCACGATTGGGACCCCTGCAGCATGGGGATGTATTTAGGGAGCAGGTGGGAGTTTTAAACAGAGATGTTGGGCTGCTCCGATGCAGCACTCATAGGCTTTAGGATCCCTTGCGGGCACTTTTTTGTGCCCATAGGGATTCTTCCGAGGTGCAAGGTTCACCTCATAGATTTATGGCTGCATGTTATTACGTAGCTCTCTCGGAGCCTATTTTCGTCCGTTTTTGGGTGTCATCTTACAAAGGAGGCTGCGAGGGACATATTGTGGAATCGATCCTCGCAAACAGCAAAAAAAAAACTGTCTTTTCCCAGGACTGAGGGAACTATGAGGGCTAATTTAATGAGGCCGTACATCTTCAATTTAGCTACTTGTCATCACGCCTTATAAGGTCATAGATGGGTGGGAACCAGCCTGACTTGGAGGCAGTCCTAAAATATCAGACAGAATCTTGGGTCTTTGCCAGGCTAAACCAATTTCTTAACTTACCTCCAGGAACTATAAAGCATCTTTTTTTTGTATAAACTTGTGCTTGTGTCTGACTGTTTTCCCACCCTCAACTGGGGTTAGAAGTTACACAACTAACATTGAGTATTATTTTTTCTAAATAATTGAATAAGAATTGTATTAAGTATCATTATCTAGTGATAACATATGGCTTCTTTAGATATGAAATTACAGTAATCCTTTAAATATTCAATGATAAAATGTTCTAGAATTATTTTGGATTTAATTATCAAAAAGTTCCGTAAAAAGAATATAGCTCTGGGTTCTTTTTCTTCATACTTATTTTCTAAGAAAAATGTAAACAACTGTTTCATGTAGATAGTATCACTATTGAGAATAAAAATGTTTTCATTTTCTTACAGTACTAATTCACCCCTGCACCAAGGCCTACTAAGTTTTTGAGAATTTGAGAACTGCACATACCAGCAGGTATGGTGGAGACTATGGAAACTGCTCCATCCCTGGAGCCAATATCTTTAATAATATTACTACTGTATGCGTGTTATTATATCTGGGCAGATATAAATATGTCAAGCATATTTTAATTTCCTAACAACTGTTTCCTGTATCCAGCATGGCTTTCTACACCTTCCCCTTTCATGGCTTGCATAATTACCTTAACTCTCCTCCTCCTCACATGCCTCCAGTCTGTCCTGCCTCCTAAGGTCTCTCTCTCATTTCTCTCTCACTCCTCTCTCTTCCTGTACTATCTGTCCCTCAAACCATGTTTCCATTTTCTTTCAGTGCTAATTCACCCCCTTCACCAAGGCCTACTAAGTTTGTGATATTCTGAAAACCCTGCCCTCCCTCCTAGCCCCTCACCCACCCGCCCCTATTCAGTTTTAATTTATAGAGCCATGGAAAACACCTGACTTTCCTTTTTGCAGATTATATTATCTCAACAGTAGGGGTCAACCAACATACTAGAGTCTGTCACCTCAGATCCCGCCCCTCTCCCACTAAATAAAAATATTTCTAACTTTTACTGTCTTCCTGACCTTTGCTATTCCTTATCTGTTACTCTTCCCCAGGTCTCTGCCCTTTTATTTCCTTTAGATTGTAAATAGGGGGTTTCCAGTCTTGTAGGGTGCTTTGGAAAAAAAACACTTTCTGCAAAGATTCTAAGCTCAAAACAGCTCCCTTCAATTTCTGAATTTGTTAATATTGTATTTCCCTTGTTCTTATCCCCTGTACAGTGCTACGGAATATGTTGGCGTGATACAAATACAAGTTAATAATAATAGTATATAGTAATGTAAAAATGCATTTGTTCGGCAACAGTTCGGCTACAGTTTAGGTCTCAGTGAACAAAGATACATGCTGCTATGTTTCACTTTACGGATCTCTGTTATCACCACTGAAAAAATATGGCAGCCTGTATCACAATTTGAAGGGCTGCTGTAACAAAGCAAAGTCGCTCTATTTTGTCTTGCACCATACTCAAACACATTCTTAAATAAATAATACATCACTTGCGATCTTTTCAGATTACCAGATTAGGAACTTCTTCCTCCTACCAAACAACATTTCTGTTTTTAAAAATGAATTCCTTGTAGGTGACGTATTTATTTGATATATTGCACTTATTGGAATCAGTCTTATCATGGGAATGGTAAATTTCACAATTAACTTTTGTATGCTGTTTAGGGCCTTAACCTCCTAGGCAAGAAGATTTCAATATGGCTCAATCCAGGATGTCTCATATAAAGATAAACTCTGCCCGTTTTATTGATTATATTTGGGAATTTAGCAACACCGAAGATTTTTGTTGGGGGATTAAAATGTGCATAGATAGTAAAAGCAATAAGTGATCTATTCCAGTTATATTCTGTTGTGTTTCTCCTGCATATACATAAATGACTAGTCCCTTAATCCAATGATTTAGAAAAATTAACACATATTAGTATGTTACTGTTAGTAGGTTGACGATGATTCCGCAAATCACATTATATCTATTGGAAAATTAATGATTTGAGGCACAGGAGGCAAGGCTTTTCTAGATAAATTATGTTATTATATAAAAACAACTTCCATCACAAACATAGTCATATGCATCCCTTTTCGATACACAATGTATGCAGCTATTGGACCAGATTCAATTAATATTGACTAAAAGCATTAAGGGAGACTCTATATTGTGGGCCCTGATTGGAACCAGGAAAGCAGGAATTGAGGGAAATGATTAATAGCAAAACAAGCAATGATGTAAGAAATAAGGACTGTTAAGTTTAATATTATTAACTGTACATGGTACTAGATTTTAGATAAACAGATTCAAAAGCATGAAGCAAAAAAATTAATACTTTTGTTATTTGTAATATTCCATTATTTATATCTGAGGAATGATCTATGCAGAAGCATTTTCTTTACCGTTTCATGTTCTGGATAAAAAAAAAAAAAAAAAATAAATTGAAAGAAGCTAAATTTTCAGAAGTATGTCTATAAATGGGGAGTCGGGATTACAAATCATTGACCGCTCCTACGCTCTTATCCCCTCAAATTGTTGCATTGATTTGTTACAAATGTGTACTTGCCTTATATTCTTCTTTGGTAGAATAATAAAAAAAAAAAACACATGTTGACCATGAAACTATTTATTAAAATTGATTGGCAGGAATATAATGTCACAGAGATAATTAATAAATGAACAAAACTAGTAATCCATTTCTTTACACTGATAACAGAATATTATGTATTGAAATTACTCTTAGGTTCTGGACAGCTCTTTCTGACCTTGTTAAGGTCCCAAGAAGTGTTGTTAACTTTGTAATATGTAATATGTCTTCAGGGCATGAATTGTAAGTATATGTGTCCCATTATACACTACACACCATAAAATTAATGAACACATTAAATTACTGGTGATGTCTGCTCTTTTGCATGTTTATATTTTTATTACCATGATATAAAGAGTAAGTCACATAGTCAGTCACAAGTATTATTTTACTACAGATATATTTGGTGTTTATTAAACTGCTAGACAAACGTCATGGAAGAAAAACTACATCTCCAATGGCTATATTTACCATTTGTTTAGAATAATGTACAACTTTGTTTTAGTAAAAAAATAAAATAAATGCAATCATTAAATTGACACTTAATTTTTCATGTCATAACCATATTTTTTTTGTGTATACTTATTAACTGATAAACGGAATGTCTCTCGTCCTGGTAATAACATGTACAATAAAAGTATGCTGATACCGTAAATGAAGAGAACCAAAGATTTTACTTCCACGCTATGGACCCTCCCACTACAGTTTAATTGTGTATAAAATTTGTTAATGGAGGAAATCTCATTCACTCACATGAATTTGAAACATACTGAAAAGGCCATAATTTAATATAATTTATAACAATTGTATATTTTATATTAATATATATATTATAAATATATATCGTGGCAAGTTACCAGTCTCTTCTGGGTTTGTCCCCTTGTTTCTGGCATTTGACGGAGGAACACAACACAGTAGTCTGTAATAAATTTCCAAGTTTTACTAAGACTTTAGCCAGTGATACAATCATAATACACCAAAATAATTCACAGAACAGGCCTGGTTTTCACTGAAGCACTACCTTTACTGATCAATAGTGATGTTGCGAACATAAAATTTTCGGTTCGCGAAACGCGAACGCGAACCGCCACAAATGTTCGCGAACCGGCGAACCCGGCGAACCACCATAGACTTCAATGTGCAGGCGGATTTTAAAACCCACAGGGACTCTTTCTGGCCACAATAGTGATGGGAAAGTTGTTTCAAGGGGACTAACACCTGGACTGTGGCATGCCGGAGGGGGATACATGGCAAAACTCCCACGGAAAATTACATAGTTGATGCAGAGTCTGGTTTTAAGCCATAAAGGGCATAAATTACCTAACATTCCTAAATTGTTTGGAAAAACGTGCTTTAAAACATCAGGTATGATGTTGTATCGATCAGGTAGTGTAAGGGTTAGGCCCGCTTCACAGTGACGGACCAAACTCCCCGTTTAACGCACCGCAAACCACGCGCAAACAGTCTATTTGCACAACCGCAAAATCCCCCTTTGCACAAGGTTGGATACCAAGCTAGCCATGTCCCGTTCCTTGTCCTCACTGATGTCATTGAAGGTCTCTTCCTCCACCCAGCCACCAAGGGTCACCGAAAGGTGACAACAAGCCCCCTGGGACGCCTGCTGTGTTTGGTCTTCCACCACCTCAAAGCTACCTTCCTCCTCTGACTCCTCTTCTTCAGACTCCTCTCACTGCGTTGCCTCTCTCTGCATTATTATAAGGTGTGTTAAGTAGTACTACTCTTATCAGTTTAATACCTGTTACAGCACATATCAGGGGGCGTGTGTAAGCCCTGGATTTTTAGAACCAGGAGATGGAAAAAGATGCTTTGTTGGTCGTATCACTTCAATTTTGGGGCACGGCACGTGCAATCAAAGGTGCCACCAGATAGGAGTGGTGTGTTTGTAAGTACTACTCTTATCAGTTTAATACCTGTTACAGCACAAATCGGGGGGCGTGTATAAGGCCTGGATTTTTAGAACCAGGAGATGGAAAAAGATGCTTTGTTGGTCGTATCACTTCAATTTTGGGGCACGGCACGTGCAATCAAAGGTGCCACCAGATAGGAGTGGCGTGTTTGTAAGTTCTACTCTTATCAGTTTAATACCTGTTACAGCACAAATCAGGGGGCGTGTATAAGGCATGGATTTTTAGAACCAGGAGATGGAAAAAGATGCTTTGTTGGTCGTATCACTTCAATTTTGGGGCACGGCATGTGCAGTCAAAGGTGCCACCAGATGGGAGTGGCGTGTTTGTAAGTACTACTCTTATCAGTTTAATACCTGTTACAGCACCTATCAGGGGGCGTGTATAAGGCCTGGATTTTTGGAACTGGGAGATGGAAAAAGATGCTTTGTTGGTCGTATCACTTCATTTTTGGGGCACGGCACGTGCAATCAAAGGTGCCACCAGATAGGAGTGGCGTGTTTGTAAGTACTACTCTTATCAGTTTAATACTTGTTACGTCACCTATCAGGGGGCGTGTATAAGGCCTGGATTTTTAGAACCAGGAGATGGAAAAAGATGCTTTGTTGGTCGTATCACTTCAATTTTGGGGCACGGCACGTGCAATCAAAGGTGCCACCAGATAGGAGTGGCGTGTTTGTAAGTTCTACTCTTATCAGTTTAATACCTGTTACAGCACAAATCAGGGGGCGTGTATAAGGCCTGGATTTTTAGAACCAGGAGATGGAAAAAGATGCTTTGTTGGTCGTATCACTTCAATTTTGGGGCACGGCATGTGCAGTCAAAGGTGCCACCAGATGGGAGTGGCGTGTTTGTAAGTACTACTCTTATCAGTTTAATACCTGTTACAGCACCTATCAGGGGGCGTGTATAAGGCCTGGATTTTTGGAACTGGGAGATGGAAAAAGATGCTTTGTTGGTCGTATCACTTCAATTTTGGGGCACGGCACGTGCAGTCAAAGGTGCCACCAGATAGGAGTGGCGTGTTTGTAAGTACTACTCTTATCAGTTTAATACCTGTTACAGCACAAATCAGGGGGCGTGTATAAGGCCTGGATTTTTAGAACCAGGAGATGGAAAAAGATGCTTTGTTGGTCGTATCACTTCAATTTTGGGGCACGGCACGTGCAATCAAAGGTGCCACCAGTTAGGAGTGGCGTGTTTGTAAGTACTACTCTTATCAGTTTAATACTTGTTATGTCACCTATCAGGGGGCATGTATAAGGCCTAGATTTTTAGAACCAGGAGATGGAAAAAGATTCTTTGTTGGTCGTATCACTTCAATTTTGGGGCACGGCACGTGCAATCAAAGGTGCCATAGGATAGGAGTGGCGTGTTTGTAAGTACTACTCTTATCAGTTTAATACTTGTAACATCACCTATCAGGGGGCGTGTATAAGGCCTGGATTTTTAGAACCAGGAGATGGAAAAAGATGCTTTGTTGGTCGTATCACTTCAATTTTGGGGCACAGCACGTGCAGTCAAAGGTGCCACCAGATGGGAGTGGCGTGTTTGTAAGTACTACTCTTATCAGTTTAATACTTGTTACGTCACCTATCAGGGGGCGTGTATAAGGCCTGGATTTTTAGAACCAGGAGATGGAAAAAGAGGCTTTGTTGGTCGTATCACTTCAATTTTGGGGCACGGCATGTGCAGTCAAAGGTGCCACCAGATGGGAGTGGCGTGTTTGTAAGTACTACTCTTATCAGTTTAATACCTGTTACAGCACCTATCAGGGGGCGTGTATAAGGCCTGGATTTTTGGAACCGGGAGATGGAAAAAGATGCTTTGTTGGTCGTATCACTTCAATTTTGGGGCACGGCACGTGCAATCAAAGGTGCCACCAGATAGGAGTGGCATGTTTGTAAGTACTACTCTTATCAGTTTAATACTTGTTACGTCACCTATCAGGGGGCGTGTATAAGGCCTGGATTTTTAGAACCAGGAGATGGAAAAAGATGCTTTGTTGGTCGTATCACTTCAATTTTGGGGCACGGCATGTGCAGTCAAAGGTGCCACCAGATGGGAGTGGCGTGTTTGTAAGTACTACTCTTATCAGTTTAATACCTGTTACAGCACCTATCAGGGGGCGTGAATAAGGCCAGGATTTTTGGAACCGGGAGATGGAAAAAGATACTTTGTTGGTCGTATCACTTCAATATTGGGGCACTTTGTGACATTAGCTTCTTACGCTCAAACATGTCCTTTACAGGCACCTGACTATGGGCAGATGAGCAGGAACTGCTCAAGGCGAGAGACGGAGTGGCGGATGGTTGAGAGGGGGTAAGGAGGACAGCAGTGGTTGATGTGGCTTATGATGCTGCACCAGGAGGATGATGGCGGCTTTGAGTTTGTGTGCTGCTTGTACTCATGTGTTGGTCTGGAGTCACCCAAACATTAGGTCTCAACCTGTAGATGATAAGGGAACCAGGCTACTCTAGACCTCATTCATCATTACAGGTTTTGACAGATCGGTACTATGCGTGCAAGCTACTGTGACAACAGATATGAGTGGCACTGTGCACTTTCAGTAATTGGCAGAGTAGACGCTGTAGGTCTGACACACACACTTCCAGACAACTAACTGCTATGCATTCTATTACAGTAGAATTTTTTTTTTGTTTTAAATGTACACTACTGTTACACCAGATATGAGTGGTGTGTTAAGTAGTACTACTCCTATCAGTTTAATCCCTGTTATGTGCCTTTTTTGGGGTTTGGTTGTTGAAGCCACAGTGAAGCACCAGAGGCCAGAAAAATTAGGCATGTACACATGCCTGAAAAATTAGGTATTGTTGATCTTGCAGCGAGCAGAGAAGAAGGTAGGCCTGATTCAACGCCCCATCCCCGCATATCCACACTCAGAGATTCAGGGGGCGACCCTTACAAGGCCACGGGCCGGAGATATAAAGGAGGGCCTTCCCAAATAAGCACACAAGCGGGGACAAAGGTAGTGAAGGGGACATAGAGGCCCATGGACTGACGGTCGCCATCTTGGCAGGAAAAGGGCCCAGCAATTAAGCCAAACTGACCCAGCACAGGCAGCTACCTGAGTCAAACACTGTACAATTACACCTTAATAAAGCTGAAACATGCAGCAGCAGGGATTCTAAACGGCCACACATGGACAAGGAGGCTAACAGCCCCCACAGTCTCTGCACCACTCTTTTTAACAGATAACCCAAGAGGCTAACCAGGAACCTTGCCCACATAAAAAACAGAATTTTATTGGAGGAATTATTAGTGTCTTTAACCCCCAAGAGAGGACATAATATACGGTATCTTTAGACTAACTAATGGCCAAACCTCCTTTAGCCCCAATGCTATCCAAGAAACATTTCAAAACTTCTATCAGACCATATATTCATCCCAATCCCGCTGCAGCGGATCTGACATAGAGTCCTTCCTACTACAGCAAGAAGTCCACAAAATACCTGTACCTCAATTGGACAGCTTGAACCTAGACATATCCCAAGAGGAAGTTAAATCTACAATCCAAGATCTTAAATTTGGCAAGTCCCCAGGGCCAGACGGTTTTACTCATCTGTACTATAAGAAATTTGAGCCCTTGCTTACCCCCGCACCTAACATCTTTGTTTAACGCTATACTAAATGGAGAACCTATGCCCCCTTAATTGAATCAGGCCGACCTCATAGTCTTTCCAAAAGATGGTAGGGACTCTTTAGAGGTTAAAAATTATCGCCCTATACCCCTGATAAATGTGGATGTCAAGATCCTAGCTAAAATTATGGCCAAACGAATATCTAACTTTTTACTGGACTAAATACACAAGGACCAAACGGGGTTCATTCCTTTCAGAGAGGAAGGAGATAATGTTAGGAGGGTTCTGAACGCCCAGTTCTTGGCTCAACAGTATAACAACCCAGTTTGCCCTCTAGCCCTAGACATAGAGAAGGCTTTTGATACGGTGGAATGGCCATATATGTACAAAATGCTAGATAAGTTTTGATTTGAGGGACGCTTTCTCAACCTGCTCAGAAGGTACTACGACTCACCAGTAGCTAACTTAAAGATACCAGGGGACCATAAGGCCAAAATCCAAGTACAGAGAGGGACCAGGCAGGGATGCCCATCTCTTCCCAATGCTCTTTGCTCTTGCCATTGAACCCCTAGCGCAGGCAATCAGAACCAACCATGCCATCCAGGGGTTTGAAGTAGGACACCATCAGTTTAAGTGTTCACTTTTCGCGGACGATATGCTTTGCACCCTGACCAAGCCCCTTCTCTCTATACCAGCACTCATGTCCACTATAAAAGACTTCAGCAAAATCTCGGGCCTCCAATCCTTGCAAAAGGATATTTCTCTTTCAATGGAATCCTGCTTACTGGGGATACACATAAAAAAAACTTATCTCAATCCTAGAACAAGCTATTCCAATTAATGGCTTTAGCATTCAAAATACACATAGCTACCCGGGCCCGGATGGATTTACAAATCTCTAATACCAAACTTTTATAGACTTGTTATTACCCCACTTAGCCACACTTTTCAATCAAATTTTAGAAGGCTCTCCCATGCCACAAGAACTAAACCATGCAAATATGATATGTTTCCCAAAAGAACGACGAGACCCATTAGAACTTAAAAATTACTGCCCCATATCACTCCTAAAAGGGGATATAAAAATTTTGTCCAAATTAATGGCAAACAGGATTTTGCGATTCCTCCCCTCCATAATCCATAAAGACCAAACAGGGTTTATCCCCCATAGACAAACGGGGGACAATATCAGACGGACACAAAATTTAATCTCATGGTCATCCCAACATCAAATACCCACATGCCTTTTGGCGTTAGATATAGAAAAGGCCTTTGATACGTTGGAATGGCCTTATTTAAAAGCAGTATTGCAGAAATTTGGGTTTGCAGGCAAATTTATGAACTTGATAGATACTTACTACAAAACCCCAATCAGCCAGATTAAAACTCCCGAGAGATTGCTTACAACACATAAAGATTCAAAGGGGAAAAAAATAATTTTTAGATTTATTTGGAATCATAAAGCCCCGAGGATCTCAAAAAATAATATGTATAGACCAAAAGGAAAAGGGGGCCTATCGTGCCCGAATCTCAAACTGTATTACAAGGCAGCGCAGCTGGCTTTCATTCCTCTGGCGCATTCTCCAAAACACATCAGCCGCTCTGGGTATTTATGGAAAATGTAAGCATGTCACCTTATACATGGGATACAGTTATATGGATTCCAGGCCTGTATACTTTTTTGAGAAACTTGAAAAACCCGTTGATTAAGCACTCATTAAAAATATGGACGGAGATGAACTGGACACAAAAACTGGACACTCAGGTATCAGATCTTACCCCTATCGTACCCAATCCCCACTTTAAATACATCTTCCGGAAAGCTCTCTCAGTTGGTGGAAGTCTCAGAACCTACTAAGGGTTGGTCCATGGTGGCATAACGACATAATAATGACCTTTGAGCGGGTGAGAGATAGATACAATTTACCCCTGGCTGAACACTATAATTTTTGCAGGATACATCATTTTATATATATGATAAGTGGTAGGGGAACCCCCCAAAGAAACACCTGGCTACTCAAAAAATGTAGGGATTCCTCCTTTCAGCCTAGTATTATTAGCCTCATGTATGACCTATTTAATGAAAACTCATGGGCAAAGAAACCAGACTATACCAAAGCCTGGGAGAGGGATTTGGGCACCAAGTTGGCAGACAGCACATGGGATAAAAGTTGGCAAGGCTTAAGTAGGAGATCTTTAAATTATAGTCTGCTTGAGACTTCAATAAAGGTCCTACACAGGACATATATTACTCCTTTTAAGCTAAATAAATGGGATCCAAAACGGAGCAGCTCATGTTTTAGGAACAGTGGTAATGAGGCTACATTTATTCATGTCTGGTGGGAGTGTTCGGCAGTCATAAGACTATGGGAAGAAACATGCTTACTAGCTTCTAAAATGTTTAAGATTCAGATTTCTGCTAATATAGAAAACTGCATGCTAGGTGTTCTGCATGTCTGTCTCTGGCCCGCTCAAAATAGGCTATTAAAGTTCATCATGTTGGCCACAAAGAACCATATAGCCAGACAATGGAAATCGGATACCCTACACTTTCAGGTGGTTAAAAAAAAAATTAAACTTTATCCTTATAAATGAACGCCTTACCGATTTAGTAGACAACTCCATGGATACATTTTGAGATATATGGTCTCCATGGCTGCAATTAAGGGATAGCATATCATCTGGAGACAATTAAAGAAATTTAGGTCTGGAATAGGGGCTCCCCTAAATGGGAGAGGATATTCTCAAGAGAAAGGGATGGATGGAGGTGTGTGTGGATCCTTAGAGGGGCGGAGGACGGAGGTAAGTGCTATATTTTACATCATATTTATGTAAAAAAGGAGGATGTTTGTGGACCTTTCCCTTTCCGAACATGTTAAATGTTAAAACTAGTTATTTTTTTCCCCAATTATAGTCAGATTCAAGACTTAAAGGGAATCAACTTAAAACAAACTGAATTAAAGCTATATTAATAACTGAAAAGTAAAAAAATATATATATTTTTAGGCTACAGGAACAACCAAATCCAGATAACATACTAGCCCTGGATATGGTATAAGCTCCAAGATTATGGAATGGAAAGGGGTAAACTGAGTATTAATAGAGATAAGGTAACTCAGTGATGTATTAACATGTATGGATATATATGTAACATGGAAATGGTTGTGTGAGGAATTGACTCTGCTGGGTTTTGAACCCTGGTCCCCAGGCTGCTATACCTCTTCCCTACCACTGCGCCAGCCTGCCTGTTGTGAATTCCATTGAGACCTTATAAGCTTGACTCTGCTAGCAATTGTATCAGTACCTAAGTCTCTTCAGCTGTGTCTGGTCAGGTGTCTGGTCAGGTGTCTGGTCCTTGGCCTATATAAGGCACTTCCTGTCTATTGATCCTTGCCAGATTATTGTGTGGTTTCTGATCACTTCAATAAACCTTGTTCCTGTTTTCACCTACAAGTTTGCGGAACTGGATTATTGCTGACCTTGGCTACTGGTCTCCACAACTTTGTGATTTCTATATCATTACAGGTTGTTTGAATATGATATATTACCTGACCTAATAAAATATTTTTTGAAAGAAAAAATACACATAGCTAGTAGTTGGAAAACCCCAAATTAAAACTTTCAGGAATTAATTAAAAAAATCAACTATTTATTGCTCAACGAGAGATTTAACCATGTAGTCTTGGATAGAATCACCCAGTTCCAGACAATTTGGGATCCCTGGATAACATCCCCATTTAGTGCCCCCCTAATATAATAAAACATTTGTTAATGGTTGAAGTGACTCGGGGGGAAGGACCGGAGTGGGGGAGCCCTGGAGGAGACCCTTCAGAAGCAACCGGCGGCAAAATCATCCGAGGAAAGGAGAGGTCTCCTACTGAAGCCTGCCCTAGGGTAAACCCAAGGGCGATTGAGCAGGTTAGATATTGTAAATAATAAGCTACTGCTGGAGTGATGATAGATAATAGGACTTTGGTGTTAACTGCTGATATACTCTTTACTATTGTCTGTTTTACCATGTCTTAGGTTTCTCTTAAAAATTGCAATCACAGTAAAAAAAAAGAAAATGTATTAACCAAAAAAGTAAAAATAAGAAGGCCTAGCCAGCTAATTTTAACAAAATGTCTTCATTGTAAATATGTATTTTTGCACAACTGTTGTGTTATGCAAGGCTGTTCAATATGCTTTCTTTTTCATTACATGCCGTACGCCTTCTGACATAAAAATTTAAATAAAAAAATTAGGTATTGTTGCAGCCGCTGCTGTCGCAGCGGCCAGAAAAATTGACCTTTGTTCACCAGGCAGAAAGTGCCATAAAACATTGCGTCTTCTTGAACCCTAGTTGGTGGCGGATAAGTCACGCAAGTCATCCGGCATTCACAGATAACATACAGCAGCGTGTGGACCAGTTTTAGCCGAAGGCAGCTCATCTCATCAGACCTTTTTCAGTCTAATGTACCGCCCAGTGTCAGTCCCTTCGGGATCCATCCCTCATTCATCTTTATAAAGGTGAGGCAATCTAGACTTTTTTGCCCTAGGCGACTTCTCTTCTCGGTGACAAAACCTCCTGCTGCACTGAAGGTCCTTTCTGAAAGTACACTTGAAGCGGGGCAGGCCAGAAGTTCAATTGCAAATTGGGATAGCTCAGGCCACAGGTCTAGCCTGCATACCCAGTAGTCAAGGGGTTCATCGCTCCTCAGAGTGTCGATATCTGCAGTTAAGGCGAGGTAGTCTGCTACCTGTCGGTCAAGTCGTTCTCTGAGGGTGGATCCCGAAGGGCTGATGCGATGCGTAGGACTGAAAAAGGTCCGCATGTCCTCCATCCACAACACGTCTTTTAAACGTCCTGTCCTTGCCGGCGTGGTCGTGGGAGGTGGATTGCTTTCACCTCTTCCCCTGTTATATTGCCCTTGTGCTGTGACATCACCCTTATATGCTGTGTAAAGCATACTTGTTAATTTGTTTTGGACCTGCTGCATCCTTTCTGACTTGCGGTAATTTGGTAACATTTCAGGCACTTTCTGCTTATACCAGGGGTCTAGTAGCGTGCACACCCAGTACAGGTTGTTCCCCTTCAGCCTTTTTATACGAGGGTCCTGCGACAGGCACGACAGCATGAAAGACCCCATTTGCACAAGGGTAGATGCCGAGCTACCCATGTCCCGTTCCTCGTCCTCAGTGATCTCGCTGAAGATATGTTCTACCCCCCGGCCATGTACAACACCACGGGTACCAGATAGGTGACAACGAGCACCTTGGGATGCCTGTTGTGATTGGTCTTCCTCCTCCCCCTCAAAGCCACATTCCTCCTCTGACTCCTCTTCCTCACAATCCTCTTCCAGCGTTGCCGCAGGTCCAGCAAGCGATGCTGATAAGGCTGTTTCTGGTGGTGATGGTGACCACAACTCTTCCTCTTCCTTGTCACGCTCATCTACGGCCTGATCCAGCACTCTTCGCAGGGCACGCTCCAGGAAGAAAATAAATGGTATGATGTCGCTGATGGTGCCTTCGGTGCGACTGACAAGGTTTGTCACCTCCTCAAAAGGACGCATGAGCCTACAGGCATTGCGCATGAGCGTCCAGTAACGTGGCAAAAAAATCCCCAGCTCCGCAGAGGCTGTCCTAGCACCCCGGTCATACAAATACTCGTTAATTTTCTTGTTGGAGCAGGAGGTCGAACATTAGGAGTGTTGAATTCCAACGTGTGGGGCTGTCACAAATCAAGCGCCTCACTGGAATGTTGTTTCCCCGCTGGATATCTGAAAAGTGCGCCATGGCCGTGTAGGAACGCCTGAAATGGCCACACACCTTTCTGGCCTGCTTCAGGACCTCCTGTAAGCCTGGATACTTATGGACAAAGCGTTGTACGATCAGATTACACAAATGTGCCAAATTCAATGCCGTTAACAAATTTCTTCCGTTGTCACAAACCACTTTGCCAATCTCCAGTTGGTGCGGAGTCAGCCATTGATCCACCTGTGCGTTCAGGGCGGACAGGAGTGCTGGCCCGGTGTGACTCTCTGCTTTCAGGCAAGTCAACCCCAAGACGGCATGACACTGCCGTATCCGGGATGTGGAATAGTATCTGGGGAGCTGAGGGGGTGCCGTTGATGTGGAGCAAGACGCAGCAGAAGAGGACTCAACTGAGGAAGTTATGGAAGAGGATGGAGTAGGAGGAGTAGAGGAGGTGGCAGCAGGCCTGCCTGCAAGTCGTGGCGGTGTCACCAACTCCTCTGCAGAGCCATTCATTCCATGATTGGCAGGCGTCATCAGGTTTGCCCAATGCGCAGTGTAGGTGATATACCTGCCCTGACCATGCTTTGCAAACCAGATATCAGTGGTCAGATGGACCCTTGCCCCAACACTGTGTGCCAGAGATGCCATTACTTCCTTTTGCACAATCGAGTACAGGTTGGGGATTGCCTTTTGGGCAAAGAAATTTCGGCCAGGTACCTTCCACTGCGGTGTCCCAATCGCTCCAAATTTTTTGAACGCCTCAGACTCCACCAGCTTGTATGGTAAAAGCTGGCGGGCTAAGAGTTCAGACAAGCCAGCTGTCAGACGCCGGGCAAGGGGGTGACTTTGTGGCATTGTCTTCTTATGCTCAAACATGCAATTGACAGACACCTGACTGTGGGGAGATGAGCAGGAACAGCAAGAGGCGAGAGACGGAGTGGCGGATGGTTGAGAGGGGGCAAGGAGGACAGCAGTGGTTGACGTGGATGAAGATGCTGGACCAGGAGGAGGATGGCGGCTTTGAGTTTGTGTGCTGCTTGTACTCATGTGTTGATCCCATTTGCGTTTGTGATGTGACATCATGTGCCTTCGCAAAGCAGTTGTACCTAGGTGGGTGTTGGACTTCCCACGACTCAGTTTCTTTTGGCAAAAATTGCAAATGGCATCGCTGTTGTCAGAGGCAGACACACAAAAAAAATGCGACACAGCTGAGCTCGGCGGTGACGGCATTCTGGTGGTGGCAACAGCATGCGTTGATTGGCGTGCTGTCTGGCTGACCCTGGTTGCTGATGCATGCTGTCTGACTGTGCCACTAGCTCATTGCAATGACCTCCCTCTGCTTCCAACTCGTCTCCTCCTCTCTGTCTCCCCATCTGAACTTTCCCCCTGTTCTTCGTCTCTTCTAGCGGGCACCCACGTGACATCCACGGACGCATCGTCATCATCATCACCCGCCTCACTTGTATATGACAACTGAACAAAGGAAGCAGCAGCGAGTACATCATCATCATCACATCGTACGTACATGTGTGTAATGCTGCCTGACTGAGACATATCCCTGTTATCTACATCCTCTGGCAATAATGGTTGCGCATCACTCATTTCTTCAAACTGATGTGTAAATAACTCTTCTGACTGATCAATTGAATTGGCTGTGGTACTAGTGTTGGTGGTGGCGGCAGGCAGGTGAGTGGTAACTTGAGAGGTGCCCGAAGCTAAGCTGGAGGAGGATGGTGCGTCAATGTTCCAAGCGGAAGCTGTAGAAGATTGGGTGTCCTGTGTTAGCCAGTCAACTAAGTCCTCTGAACTTTTCAAGTTCAGGGTAACTGGCCTCTGAACACTGGGCATTATTGTAGGGCCAAAGGGAATCACAGCACCACGACCACGACGGCCTCTGCGGGGTGTCCTGCCTCTGCCTGTCACTTTTTTTTAAAATGTAGACTGCTGGTACCCCAACTAGATTGGATTGGTTGAACTTGGCACAGTGTATTTTAAAATGATGAGAAAAACATGATCTGTAAACTAAATAAAAATCATTTGAGGAGGTTGAGAGAAAAAGAAACCGGATGGGGGGATACCGAGCAGAGCACACCATCTACAGCCCACTGGGAGACAAACTCATCCATTCCCCCAGTGGACAAAGCCAGGTGGTACTCTGCGGATACGGGAGCGCACCAGCACCCGGAACATGGCCTCAGGTGACAAGGGAACCCCCCCTATCAAACACTGCTTCCTGGACTTATATATAGCCAATTTGGCTAATGCCAGGAGCAGGTTGACGAGGAGGTCCCTGGCCTTATTGCCCCGGGACACTGGGCGCCCAAAAATAAAAATGTGAGGGGAGAAATGCAGCCAGAACTGCAGGAGGAGGCCCCTCAAGAGTGACAAGAGGGGCTGCAGTCTGGTGCAACTAAAATAAATATGATACACGGACTCTCCCTTGCCACAGAATGGACAAGTGGAGGGAGAGTCCGTGAATTTAGCTAAGTACTCTCCCGTGCTCAGTGCACCATGGAGCACTCTCCAACTCAAGTCCCCGGTGGGTCGTGGAACTAAATCAGAATAAAGTTCCCTCCACCGGGGCCTCTTGCCCTCGTCAGCTGGTAGGACCCGCCTCCAGATGGTATCGGGACGGGTCACGAGGGCAAGGAAGTGCACTGTATGGAGCACGAGAGAATATAAGCTCTTCCTCGGCATGCCGCGAAAGCATGCCGAGGGTATGTCCCTCAACTTTGAGAGGTTGGGGACAGGAGGAGCCTGAGGGGAAACACTTGGCTTGTGTCCAATGCAAACAGCCGGAGCAGGGGTCTTGAAAGGTGCATGTGGCACTCCGGCCTGCAAAGCCCCGCGAAGGAAGGTGCGCGAGTAGGGGGAGATGGCATCCCTAATCTCCTGGAGCAAGCGCCCTGAGACTTTGGGCGTCACATATCCCAAACGGAGCGCAAGCTCCTGGGGTGACACCCAATCAGAACGCCCGTATTCCAGGAGATCCCCGACTCGGGTCATCCGTGCATGACTAAGGCGGCGGATGATACTGGGGGACTGTAACATTGGAGCCCCCACTGCTGGATTAAATAGCAGGGGCTCCGTGAATATTTCATCCCCCAAATGCTCCAGGCCTTGAGGGTTTCCTGGTAGTATGCCGGCAACACAGAGAGGTCTCTCCCAAACCCCTCGGGCCTGATCAGAAATAATTGCCGGTCATACCCCAGGTTGTGCAACTGGCGATAAAAGCTGGATGCCAGTGCGCACCACTGCGGAGAGGGATCTGCATATAGGTATCTCTGCAGGTACTGAAGACGGAAGGTGGACAACTGGGAGCACACACAAACTACTCCCTGTCCACCCTCCACCAAAGGCAGACTTGCCACCCCTGCAGAGACCCAATGCCTTCCCATCCAGAGGAAATCTAACAAATTCCTCTGGATATTGGTGACAAACTCGGGGGTCGGACTCAGACAAATCAGCCGGTGCCAGATCTGAGAAGCCACCAGCTGATTCACCACTAGAGTCCGCCCCCCTAAGGGAAAGCATTTTTGCTAGACCCCTCCATCTTCTCAGACGAGAGAGGACACTGCCCTCTAACTCCCTCCAGTTGTCTGGGACGGAAGCGTCCGCAGCGGACAGGTAGACCCCCAGATATTTAATGACATCTGCCTCCCACGTGATGTCACGAAACGTGGGAGGCAAAGAGTCTACCTGTAAATTACCCTCTAAAAGGCCTGTGCATTTGGACCAGTTGATCTGAGCGGAGGAGGCAGCTGAATATACCTCCTGGCACTGTTTTGCCAGCTCAAGATCAACTGGATCCTGGGCCATGAGGAGCACATCGTCAGCATAAGCTAAAAGGACAATCCGCATGTCTGGATCTTTTAGCACCAGCCCTGTGAGCATTTTCCTCAGTAGGCAGAGGAAAGGCTCGATGGCCAGTGCATATAACTGTCCAGACAAGGGACATCCTTGACGCACCCCTCGTCCAAATACCAAAGGTGCTGTTAGGGGCCAATTGATTTTAAGTAAACACTCTGCAGAGGCGTACAGCGTTCTTATAAAGCCCACAAACTGTGGGCCAAAGCTGTACGCTTGCAGAGTGGCTATGAGGTAACCATGGTCCACCCTGTCAAACGCCTTCTCTTGATCTAAAGAGAGAAAGGCGAGTGACAGACCAGTCCTGCGAGAATAATGCAATAGATCCCGGACCAGAAAGATACTATCAAAGATAGTCCGGCCCGGGATAGCATAGGACTGGTCAGGGTGAACCAATTCTGCCAGCACAGACCCAAGTCTAAGCGAGATGGCTTTAGCTACAATCTTGTAGTCTGTGCTGAGCAGAGAGACCGGTCGCCAGTTCTTAATAAGCCGGAGATCCCCCTTTTTGGGCAGCAGGGCAAGTACTGCCCTGCGACAAGACAGGGGCATCTCCCCGGTCTCCAGGGCTTCCCCAAGGACCAGATGGAAATCAGGTCCCAGAGTCTCCCAGAAAAATTGGAAAAACTCTACAGTCAGTCCGTCCAGTCCTGGAGACTTCTCACAGGACATGGCACGGAGGGCTTCAGAGAGCTCTTGAAAAGATAGTGGTATATCAAGCCGCTCTCTTACACCCTCACTGACTGCAGGCATCTGGAGAAATGGGATCCGGAGAGTAAAGATCTTTATAAAAGTTCCGGGCTCTGTCCCGGATACTCTCCGGATCTGTAAGGGGGGCACCGTCTTCATCTAGAAGACTGGTGATGTGCCTACTGTTACCCCCCTTTTTCTCCAGTGAGTAGAAGAGGCGCAAGCCGCGGTCTAGATCTTTGAGAAAACCTAAGCGGCTGCGCACGTATGCCCCCTTGGCCTGGTGTCGTTCCAGGTCACAGAGGACACCCTTCCTCTCTACATACTCGCTCTGCAGGGATTGGTCCCTACAAGTGAACAGCCTCTGCTCCAGATGGAGTACCTCCCCCCGGAGTGACTCCAACTCAGCTTCGCGCTGCCCACTCGCACCCTTGGTATATTCCTGACACAGAAGTCGCAAATGAACCTTGCCCACGTCCCACCACAGTTTAAACGTGGCAAAATCACCCTTGCAACCCCTCCAGTCCGTCCAAAACTCCCGGATCAATGTCACGAGCCCCTGGTCCTTCAACAAAGCATTGTTGAAGTGCCAATAGGCGGCTCGTGGCGCTGTTGGCGTTAGCGCCACCGTCACAGACACACAGTTGTGGTCTGTGAACGGAGCCAGCCTAATGGCACAATAACCGACTCGTGACATATAGTGACTAGATATATATAGTCTGTCGATCCGGGAGTGGGACACCAGACCGGCTCTCACCCTGACGTAGGTGAAACCGTCTGATGCCCCTGGGTTCTGCTCTCGCCAGATGTCCTCCAGGGAGAAGCGGGCGATGATCTCCCGCAGGGCTGATGCAGAAGGCGGGTACGGCTCTGGACTATTCCGGTCCAGAGCGTCGAGGGTGCAGTTGAAATCACCCCCGAGTACCAAACACTCATCTGCCTCAACCGACTCCAAAAACTGGGACAGTCTGGCGAGGAACCTCACTCTCTCGGGCCCTCCAGCAGGGGCATATATATTAACTAGGTTAATGATGCTACCCTGCTCTCGGACCCGGAGGTGGATTAGACGGCCTGGGATAACAGCTTTCACAAGCAGCAGCTCTGGCTGAAAAAACTCTGAGAACAGGGTCACCACTCCACATGACGCCGATGTGAAGTGGCTGAAGAAGACCCTGCCTCTCCACTCCAGTTGCCACGTGGCCTCAGCCTCTGGAGTGGTGTGAGTTTCCTGCAGGAAGCTCACAGAGTACCCTCCCTGATATAAATAGGAGAGTACCTGGAACCTGCGGAAACTGTCTTGACAGCCATTGGTATTTAGCGTGCTGATGTGCAAAGCCATTACTGCGTGTCAGGAATTGTGCGTTCTTCAGACCCTTGAGACTGCTGATAGGACACGGACATTTTATTGAATTTCCGGACGCAGAGATGCTCCGCAGTCCCAGAATTCTTGGCCCTAGTGCTGACCACTAGATATTGCTGGAGAGAGTGGAGAATAAACAACATATTCTTCCACCTCTCCAAGGCCAGCCGCACCTTTCTTTTCTTTTGTCCATGAAGGGTGCTCTCAAGGAATAGATCTATTTCCTTGACAGGGATAACCCACCCAGAATCTGATGTTCCTTCTTGTGGGTCACCCCTGTGCTCCTCTTGGCTGAGGGCTTTTACTCCATCCTCCCCGGCTGGAGTCAGTTTCCTCAGCTTTATTCTCAGGGACCCCCTCTTAGATGATACAGAAGGAGTCCCTTTAGCACCCTTCAAGGTAAATAATGGACCCTTGGATTGCTGCTGCACCCCTGTAGCTTCAGGAGTGCATTCAGGGGTAGCTGGCTGGACAGCAGTGGCTGGCATGGCTTCCCTAATGGAAGCCTTGGAGGCTTTATATGCCTCCTTTGCCAGTTCCACCGCTGCTTGCTCAGCTTGGATGGCACCGATGTTAGGGTCAGTGGACGGCTGAGGAGGGTAGACAGGTTCTCCCATGATGTTAACAGGAAAACCTGTTTTATCACCCTCCCCCATTTCCACTTCCCCTTGTGCCACATCCCCCCTGACAGACAAATCCATGGGGTCCTGAATGGGGGTCATGCCTATATCCCCCCCCTCCAGTAGTGACCCGGCCTGGGGCTCTAACAAAGCCCGAGGTACGTCACTAGAGAGTGACACTGGAGGAGGAGACTGACTGGTGCCCTTGAAGCTCAGCACCTCAGGGACACTGACTACCCATTCAGCAGGGGCTTTGTTGGGACCCCCCTCAAAGGCCAGAGGCAGAACCTGATCTTTCTTGTCTACCCCTGCCTCACTTGGGAGACCCTCTTGCCCCTGCTTTTCCTCCAGACCCTTTTCCACATTAACCCCTATAGGGTCTGGAGAAAGAGATGTGTGGTCTGGCACCGGCTGGCTGAGCTTAATAACCGGGCCAGACAATGTCACCGGATGAGGAGGAGATGTTTTGTTCCTCTTCTTGCTTTTAGAGGGAGGTGCTCCACTATAGAGCACTTCCCACTTATCAGCAACCTCCCTGTTGGTTTTATGCTTTCTCTTCCTGGGGACGTCACTCCTGGAAGAGGAGCTGCCACTAGCTGCCTCCCCTGCAGAGGGCTTATTATCCCTCTGCTTACACTGTGCCCCCAAACTAACTGATGTAATTATGGTGGGGGCAGATTGGGACTTGGGAGATGCAGCTGTGACACTGGGAGGACCGGTGACATTCTTCCCCTTTTTCCCCGTGTCTGCAGTCTTGCTGGAGACCACAGACACAGATGGCTTTTTTGGGGAAGAAGGGGGTTTGGAGGCCGTGGTGGTGGCTTGAGGAACGACCTCCTTGCCTGAGCTCTGTGGGGGGGCTATGACCCTTGAGGTCCCCGCTATTATGGGCTCAGTGGGGATGGGTGCTGTACTGACGGAGGTGCCATTTGCTGGGGCTTGGGCATGATGCTTTACATTAGGACAATTCCTACGTGTATGCCCCAACCCCTTGCAATGATAGCACTGCACCTCCGTAGTGCTGTAAAAAATCTTGTAGAGCACCCCCTCATATGGAACCCCAAAAGACCCCTCTATGTTTTCTGCGCCCTGAGGCAGGCACATTTGTACCTGCCTCTTGAAAGAGAGCACATGACGAAGTGCTCTCTCTCTGCACCCCAGGGGAATTTTAATAAATGGTGTTTTTACTTCCCCTAGGGTTAGCAGGTGGGGGCGCAGGAGGGAGTCTGGTAGGAAGGGGGGCACATTAGAGAGTGTTACTTTTGTGCCCAACCCTTCCAGGGGTTCTATTGGGACATATAATCCCCCCACTGGGATGCCTCTCTGTATAAGAATGTGAGCAGCAGCCAGAGTACGGGTAAAGAAAACTGCTTTCCCGTACATTTTGCTGGCTGCTACCATAACAGAGGGGCTGATGACATTAGCTGCAGCACGCAGATAGATATCAATGCTGTAGACCCCAGACATCTGACATTTAACCCCATGCTTCCTGGTGATCTGCCCCTCAGCCCCAGCGGTGGTATTACTGGGGCCAGCAGAAACCACCTGTGACCAGGTATTAGCCACAGGGGTAGGTCTGCTGGCAGAACCACCAGGAGCTGGGGCTGCCTTATCTGCCTGGGGCCTATGCTGTGCAGTGCTGCAGCTAGGATTTTCAGGGGCCATTATTCCCCCTTTTGACCCCTGAGGCTTCTAAATGGTCTTATCCCTCATGTTTAGACCCTTTTTTTTTAGTTTATTTGTTTTATTTATTTTTATTTTTTGTTTTATGATTTTTACTGTTTTCTTTTTTTTTTTAAATATAAAAGTGTGAAAAAGAAACAAAAAGACAAAACTAAGGGAGACAAAAACTAAGGGAGAGAGAGAGATGATGTTTGGCAGTGGAAGGGTTAATGGCCTGTTGCAATGTGGCTAATTGCAACAATACAGAGAACACAGAGGCTTTTTAACCCCTCTGTGTCTCTGTGTCAGATGTTAAAAACGCCTTTTAAACAAAACTTCAAATTGTTTCCCCCCCCTACTGCCTACAAAGATGTTACTTGTCTTCTCTCCCCCCAAAACATAAAACCCAACACCAAACAAACAAAACTTTAACAAAACCTGAAAAACTTTGAAAAAAAAGTAAAAGTAAAAAAAGCTCCAGGAGTGAAGGTGAAGTGCTAAGGGAGGGGTGTGGCAAAGTATCCAGGAGACAGCTCACTCTACTGGGATAGAGAGCTGAGCCTGACTCCCAGAAAACTAAAACTTAAATTAAACTAAGAAAAATACCACAAAAACTCCCAAAAATGAACAACACCGTGCACAAAGTGCTTATAAACAGAAAGGTGTTAAAATAAAACTTGTATTTGAGGGACTAAGACCCTAAAAAGCCTTTTGTTTAGAGCTCAAGCATGCACACAACATGCTCTCTGAGAACTTGGCACAGTCCTTGTAAGCCTGACACACACACTGGCTAGCGGTCAGGCAAATGAACTTTGATTGGCGGTCAGGCAAATTAACTTAGATTTAACAAAATAAAAGTTTTAGTTTTTTTAAAGTAGACAACTAGTAAACAAGATTGTATTGGTTGCACTGTGCACACACAGTATAAGCTGTGATCCTGACACACACACTGGCTAGCGGTCAGGCAAATGAACTTAGATTTAAGAAAATAAAATTATTATTTTTTTAAATGTGGACTGCTGGTACCCCAAATAGATTGGATTGGTTGAACTTGGCACAGTACTTGTAAGCCTGACTCACACACTGGCTAGCGGTCAGGCAAATTAACTTTGATTGGCGTTCAGGCAAATGCTCTTAGATTTAAGAAAATAAAATTATTGTTTTTTTAAATGTGGACTGCTGGTACCCCAACTAGATTGGATTGGTTGAACTTGGCACAGTACTTGTAAGCCTGACACACACACTGGCTAGCAGTCAGGCAAATGAACTAAGATTTAACAAAATAAAAGTTTGGGTTTTTTAAAAGTAGACAACTAGTAAACAATATTATATTGTATGCGTTGTGCACACACAGTATAAGCTGTGAGCCTGACACACACACTTGCTAGCAGGGGCTAGCAGGGAGACAGGTAAATAAAGTTAGATTACACAGAAAAATACAAAGCAAAAAAATGATGTTATAGCCCTAAAAAGGGCTTTTTGGGGTGCTGTGTTTACAGCAGAGATCTGATGAGTCCTTCAGCACTGCACTGGACACTGAATAAACTTGCCTAGCTATTGATTTCACTATTCAATCAGCAGCATCTACACTCTCCCTCCTCTCAGTAAGACTGCAAATTAGTTATGATTCCAAAATGGCTGCTGTCCATGAGTTAGAAGGCTCTGGAAGGGAGTGTATGCTGCTGATTGGCTGGAATGTTTCTGCTGACTGTGACATGCCGGGTCAAAATTTGCTCAATGATAAAGTATTGGGGGCGGGTCGAACATCGCATATGTTCGCGGTTCGCCACGAACGCGAACATGCTATGTTCGCCGGGAACTGTCCGCCAACGAACTATTCGCAACATCTCTATTGATCAACAGTTTTCTCACTACCAAGCTTTAACCCGGCTAAACCTGGGTGGAGCAAATCAAAACAAACAGTCCAATAGTTTGATCACAATCACTTGTCTGTATTCTTTAGAACTCCAGGTCTCCACTTTACTCCAAACAATTATGAGCTGCAAGCTGCTGTCTCTCTGTCTGTGTCTTTCCCAGCTTCAGGTAATCTGCACACAAATCTCTGTCTATTTTTCCGACTCAGACCAACTGCAAACTCAGTCAATTTAACAGTCCCAGGAGCAGTCTGAGAGCCCAAGTGGCTTAATTCAGCAAAATAAATATCAAAATGCACAAGCAGACTAAATAGTAGGAATACCCCGACTAGACCTCAGATAAAATAAATAAGTCATTTTACACAAAAGCCCACCCTTCTCTCCAAATATCCCACCCTAGGGATCCTTATCACACTTTTTAGCATGTGCCATTTTCGTATTCTCAAACAGACTTCTCTCTCTTTAATTGGTACTTTAGCTGTTGGAGGTTTCTTCAGGGCTTTACTTTTGTCCAGATTCAGTCTCCGGGTTGTTTGTATCAGCTTTTCCCAAACAGAGGTGCAGATATTTCTGCATCAGTACCACTCTCTCAGCAGTCCCTCCTTTCAGCAGGTTGAAAACACAAAGTATTTTTTTCAACAGCTCCAGGTTCACAACTACGAAAAACCACACCCTTATTCTTGCCGTAAGCCTCTGAAATTCCTTCCTGCCTTCCAGCAGGTTCAAAATACTTTCAGTCAAAACAGTATTTCTCCCAGCAGCTTCAGGTTCAAAGAACCAAGAAAAAAAATGCCCATATATATATATTTTTGTCACAACATGTTTTTAGCTGGAGGGTAGGACTCCCTTAACACCCACAAGCAATGGCCCATCAGGGCGGAAAAGTGTAAGTGAAGAGGACATTTTTTCAGCCGCAGACTATTTGTTGTTTATCTAAGCTGTCCATGTCACAAACCCCAGGACACTTGGACTTTTGGGCCTGGCCACTGAACCTTGATGGACATTGGCCACATGGGCCATTGGGTCAAGGGGGTATTGTGGTGGTCATGGGTACCTTGTGAAGGTTTTTGACACTTGTTAGCAAGTAGGGTTAGTCTCCATAGACTTCAAGCCCACTGAAAAACAGATTGTACTATGTTTTGCTGATCATGTAACCCTGTGATAATCCTGACATCACCACCAGGCACTGAGAAGCCCATCTACTCACGACTCCTGTAGTTCAAAGAGATTTGGGGGTAATGCAGACTCCCCTCCCCTGGGTTGCTACAGACCTCTCAAAAGCTTGTCCCTATAAATATAACATTTGCACAATAATATATATATGTTTAGACATGGCTTTTAAAGTTATTGCTTCTTTTCATGTAATCATCAAATACATTCTACTGGTCTCAAACTGAAAATGATGTTTAAATAAAAGTAAATTAATGTAAGGGAAGGAAATGAGACCACATGTTATATAAAATCAGAAGCAGGAACACAACCCTGGCAGACACATAATTAGTGTGGAGACCAAACAGCTCTGCTCAGTTTCACTTAGATCCACTGCTTTACTTTGTCACTATATATATATATATATATATATATATATATATATATATATATATATACAAAATTAAAAAGAAAGGTGGCCATCTTTACTTTAAAATGATCTGCTTTATACATTACCTCATACTACAAAATGCATAACTAAAGTTCCCTTACTCTGTTTCATAGAGGCAGCTTTACGTGTCTCTTGTAAATGGGTGGTCACTGTCATTTAAAGTGTATGGTTTCACTCAAATTCATAATGCATAAAAATCCCCTGTTGTGATGTAAGCTTTACCCAGGCGGATAGACAATGAATATTGCAAAATCACCAGCATAAGGGAATGTTGATTAGTGGTGTCATTCTAACAGGACAATGTATTGGGTCTCTAAGCGCTGGGCCTTGGACGAGACAAGACTTTAAATGAGAGCTCTGTTGATCTCTTCCACTTAAAGTGACATATTATTTATTCTGTTGGCACTTTTATTCATTATGACGCAATGTAGAGCTTGCATTTACCCGATCATAAGAGTGAAACGCTTGTTAAGCAGGTGCAATTATCATTGATTATGAAGCCCTAAAACTGTTCAAATTAAGACTAAAGTAGAAGCTGATTGCAAAATACTAACATTGTGAATTCATGCATAGTTGAAACGGTATTCATGAATATACATAATTGCTAACTATCTATTATTGCACTGTCTGCACACTAAATTTGTCTTTAGAAGAAAAATGTCATATAATTAGAAATTCTCCACAAAAATCTAAATTTGACCTCATACAAAGGGCATGAGCATGCAAGATTTTTTTTTCTATTGGCAGCAAATAAAAAATAAATATTAATTCCACAATAACAATAAATGTAGGTCCAGGAAATTTAGCGTATTAAGGAACTTGGAAAAAAAATTTAATATATAAAAGAATAAGAAATTAATACCAAATAGTTATGATAGGGTAACCAAAAAAACAAACAAAGGAACTGACTTCAGTCTGACAATTTCATCATGCTGTGTTGCCAATTCTTGAGGGATCGAGGAGTGAGTGATGGTTGGGGTCCTTTGGAACTTTAGAAGAAGACATTTAAAAGGTCTGAGCACCGTGGTCATATAGGAAGCCTCTATCAACTATGGTAAAGAACTACACTGCAAAATAGGCTATGTGTTCTTTAAATACATAAAAAAAAACAATAACTTCCCTTTAATCCAGCAGCACAATGGGAATCTGGTAGCAACAACTTCAAGTGCTGCCAGTCTGATTAAAGGAAAGATCATTAGTTTACAAAGACACACCTTCCTGAGAAACTAGCATGGAAGATAGGAAAATGGAATACCACAGTAAAGAAGATTTTTAATTCACAAGTTTAAAGCTTGACTTTATTATCATGTTAACTTGTTCATAAAAGCAAAATTTAACAAAAAAGGCCATTTAACCAAAGAAAGCCACTGATGTTTATAATAATTACTAGAATATTGCCCGTCAAAAAATGACAGCAATGAAATTGTAAGTGAGCTAATGGTGTTTGGTGTATTTAATGTGGCTGATGTAGCGTCGTTCGTTTTGTATGTCGTGCAAGTTTTTCTTAATCTTCGTTTTCTATGTCGTGCGAGTTTTTCGGGAATATCCGTACCTGTTTGGTGGTGTTTTGTGTGTTTATAGTAGTGTTTTGCGTGTTTAGGGACCTTTAGCCTCGTTTTCGTTTTGTTTGGTGGCAATTTTTTCTCTCGCTTAGGTGATTTTCGGGTCTCTAAACTCCAAAATTTGTGGTTAAATCGAGGTGTAACTTCACTTGCAGAGGTCCTCGTTGCTCCCCCTTGCTGTGAGTAACCTTTTTATGTGTTTGCTGTTTGTATTTGTTGTGTTTGTAATGTTTTAGGGGTTGCGCGGGTTGCGTCCTTGTTTTCTAATCTCGTAGGTGTTTTTCGGCAAATACGTAGATGTTTGGTGGTGTTTTGCGTCTTTAGACTTCTGTAGCCTCATTAAGTTTTTTTTTCGCGGCCATTTTTCTCTCGCTTAGAGAAATTTTTAGTGTCTAAACTGCTTTAATTTCAGTTAAATTGAGGTGTAACTTTAGTTTTCGAGGTCCTGGATGCTCCCTCTTCCTATAAGTAAGCTTTTTATGTATTTGTTGTGTGTGTACTTGTTGGATTCTTGATGTTTTGATGTGCGCGTGTTGCAGCCGTTTTTTGCGAGGTCGTAATGGGACATAACATGTCTCGTATTTTGTTTGCGTTACGACGTAAAGTTTGCGAGGGTCGCAGTTGCTGGCAAGTTGCGCAGGCTCGCTGCGCGGCTCTTTACTCGAGCCTGCAAGCGTTAGCAACAACTCGTATGCTCACAACTATTATAGTGACTAGCGACCTGCCCGTCAAAAAATGACGGCAATGAGATGTGTATGTTTGGAAAGTTGTTTAGTTATTAACATACGTATTTGACACTTGTAAGATTTTAGTTATGATGAAATATGTAGTATTGTGATATTAAACATGTTTATTTTTGTAAAATGTTCTCTTGGTAAACAGTAACTGTTAAAGCATTTTGTATTAAAAGTATTAACATTTGAATGTAAGAACAGTTATACTTTAAATTAATAAGTATTGTAAACTTGAGGTAATGTTTTTTTAACTCAAGAATTGTTAACTTAAATATACATTGAATCCAGAGGAAGGCAAACAGTAAAAACCCTCCTTGAAAAGTAGCGAATTGTATCAGAGAGGGAAAAAAAATAATTCCTTCCTGACCCCATGAACTGGCGATCAGATTACTCCCTGGATTAATGTTTAACATAAAAGACAACATGTACATTGTGACTTAAAACGTGGTTGAGCTCTTAACATGAACTTTGTAATATGTGTAAGTAAGGAACTTGAAAAAAAAAATGTCAAACTTGTAACATTAGAAACAGTAACATAGTTAATTAACATTTTAACATAATTTGTAAAAATAATGCATGGCAAGTGTTTTGTGAGTGTAATCATCCATAAACAGTACTTCCATTAATTATGACTGAATTGTTTATTGTTTTGTATTTTTCAATGGTTGACCTTTGTTTTTTGCTGTGACTTAAAACGTGGTTGACCTCTTAACATGAACTTTGTAATATATCTAAGTAAGAAACTTGAAAGTATATTTTTTGAAACTTGAACTTTCTTATCTGTGTAACTAAGGAACTTGAAAAAAAAAATTCCAACTTGGAACATTATAAACAGTAACATAGTTAATTAAGATTTTAACATAATTTTGTATTAAAAGTATTAACTTTTGAATGTAAAAACAGTTGAACTTTAATTTAATCAGTATTGTAAACTTGAGATAATGTTTTTTTAACATGCAAGTTCTATCTCAAGAATTGTTAACTTAAATATACATTGAATCCAGAGAAGGCAAACAGTAAAAACCCTCCTTGAAATGTACCCAATTGTATCAGAGAGGGAAAAAAAAAATTCCTTCCTGACCCCATGAACTGGCGATCAGATTACTCCATGGATTAATGTTTAACATAAAAGACAATATTTACATTGTGACTTAAAACGTGGTTGAGCTCTTAACATGAACTTTGTAATATGTTGAAGTAAAGAACTTGAAAGTATATTTTTTTTAAACTTGAACTTTCTTATCTCTCTAAGTAAGGAACTTGACAAAACTTTTTTCAAACGTGTAACATTATAAACAGTGACATAGTTAATTAACATTTTAACATAATTTGTGAAAATAATGCAAGGCAAGTGTTTTGTGAGGCTAATGATATATAAACAGTACTTCCATTAATTATGACTGAATTGTTTATTGATTTGTATTTTTTATTGGTTGACCTTTGTTTGTTGCTATAGCAATTGTTTTAAATCGCACATATAGTTTGGTCTTTGGAAAAGTGATTCTCTACATTGTGGTTTTGTATAGTTTTGCAATTGCTTTTAAATTAGTTTTGCATGGGTTTTATATCTTTAATGAAAAGTTAAAGTACTTCATAGTAGACAATGTTTTTTAGTAAAAATGCGTCCATCTTCTAATAAACCCCTTTGACTTTCATTCTTTTCAATGTAAACTTTAATAGCCTGTGGATTTTTGCACCATGATAACGCAACGTACAATTGGCCATGTGCAAATATTGGTCCTTGTAAGAAAATACCCACAGATTTGAACGTTTATACTTGTGATTTATTAATGGTCATGGCAAATGCCATAATGATGGTAAATTGTCTTCTTTGAAGTATAAAAGGGAGACTACTTTCACTTGGTGCTAAATCTATTCTTGGTATGAAAACTCTCTCTCCTTTATGGGTACCAGTTAAAATTTCAGCATCTACAAAATGGTCCTTTAATTGTTGAACAATTAATCTTGTCCCATTGCATAGGCCTTTTTTGGGGTTCATATTTTGCAGTAACATGATAATTGCACCTTTCTTTAGCAGCAAAATATCTGGTGGCATTCCAGAAGGAGTTAGTGAGTTTATGAATTCAGTGGAAAAGTTAGTCTGACTTTCATTGTCATCAGCAAGTACAGAATCAGCACTGTGATAATTTCTTTGTGGTGCAATAATTTTTTTAAAGATTTCATTATTGAGGATTAGTGCATCCTTATTTTTACACATTAGTATGACTTGGTTGGCAAGCTCTGAATATTCCTGGTTATTTATGCTACCTTCAAATATAGCCAATATAATATCTTGGTGACAAATCATATGAGGTGGGATCTGCACAGTGTCGTCAGGTAAATGTGGTATTTGTTCTGTTCTGCCTTCTCCAATTTTAATAAGCCAATCATTGAAATCAGTTTGGCCTTCTGATCTCATGTTTTATTGCAGTTGAAGATGGGTAAAATGTTTCCATAGTGTGCTTGACTTTATACAGGTTTCGATAATGTCAGTTCAATTTCCATGTACAACGACAGGTAATGTTTGTCTAAAATCGCCACCTAACAACATTACCTTTCCACCAAATGGAAAAGTATTATCCATGACTTCATGAAGCAAACGGTCAATATACAGTCATTGTGGCCTCATCTATTATAATTAATTTACTTTTTTTAATTTCTTTGCTTGTAATGATGTCATACGAATGACACAGAGGTTTCTAAAATAGGCACTGCCAGTTTAAAGCCACTATGTACAGTTCTTCCACCTTCTAACAAAAGTGCAGCAATTCCAGTAGTGGCAAACGGCAGTGCTATTTGACCTTGTGCTCGTACAGAACTCATTAATAAATTATATAGATACGTTTTTCCTGATCCGCCAGGTCCATCAAGATAGAAATAACGCTCTGTCACCATGTCACCATCTATTGCATTTTTAATGGCATTAAATGCTTGCAATTGTAACATATTTAAAGTTGCAAGTCTTTCTTCTGTTCTTTCTACTTGTAGTTGAATGTCATAGTCTTCAAAGTTTATGTCATCTATAAGAGCTGGATCAGGCAAATTAAAACTTGCACAACTTAATCCATGAGTTAAAAATACTTCTTGGATTTTTATTAACGCTTTTAAGTGTGCAATCAGTTCATTGTATCGTCGCATAAAGTCTTCAGCCATATTACTTTTTAATGTGTCCCACAAAGCTAATGCATTTGGAGCATTTGAGAAGATACAAATAAATGCAAATTGTTCTCTCATCTGCCGTGGCATTTGACATTGTGCTGCTTCTTCTAAACATCTTTCCCATTCTGTATCATCAGCTAGTATGTTTCTAGGTCTTGCAGCTAAATGGAAGGATTCATATACTATGTCATTAACAGTTCTTAAGTGTTCAAAACTTTGTGCTCCAGGAACATTTAAAAGTAATATTCGTAAGCAAAAACGTCTCTTGGACTGACTGTGTAAATTCTTGGGATTATTTTATTTCCTCTTCTTTTTCTAGGTCTCCATAATTCATTCACAAAAACATAGTGATATGGAATTTCAATATATAAAAATTGTGTTGCTTCTGAACCTGTGGAATTTAATTCAAACCATGCAGTTAGTGTAGTGTGACGAAGTTCACTTTGGGCCAATGCATTACTTTTATTTCTAGCATGGAAATACAGTAAATGTCTTTGTGGCAAATGTACTGCTAATCTATATACTGCATGTGATCTATCATGCATTTTAAATTTTAAAAGCCGCCACATAGCTTTTGGCGCGCTGACATAGCGAACATCTACATGAGATGCAAGTTCATCATGTACTAACTCACTTTCAGGGTTGTCTGCACTTTTGACGACTACAGTAGCTGCATCATAGCCTTTGTAAATATATTTGTACACATATTTAATGGATTTGATGGAAGTGCAGGCTTTTACATTAATGTGTGCGTTATACTTCATGAGTAAATGTGGATTGTAGGGTACTACATATCTATTGTCAACTTTTTTGCCACGAATAATGGCACTATCTCCTTCTCTTCTTTTATAAAGTGGATAGCCATCACAATTGGCATAGGTTTTGTCTCTATAATCTTTTGGAAAATCTTTGGAACATTTATTATTTTCCATACATGGTGATTGTGGATTAAGCTCACCACAGGGTCCATGAATCATGCGATGAGTAACAATCTCATATAGTCTACCATACAGTTCTGGATCTGGTAGTTCAGCAACAATGACTGCATCCACTTTGTCAGAAGTATCTAATCTATCTTTTTCTTGAAGTATTATGAGAAGATGTGCATGTGGAAGGCCTCTTTTTTAAAATTCAATGGTATATACATAAGCAAGACATTTGCCAAATAAGTGACTTATAGTGATTTCACGTATTAATTCATTTAATTTAATCTTAAAAACTCTGGCTACTAAATCCGGTCTATAGGAAGCACTTTGGCCAAGAAGTAAATTTTGTGTAATTTCTGGCCATTGGGGATTACATGTAAATGTAAGAAATAAATCGGGTTTGCCAAATTTGGTGACAATAGCCATAGCATCATTGTAACTTTCTCTCATATTTCGAGGAGATCCTTGAAAGGAAGATGGTAAAATGATGGATTTGGCAGCTCTCATGTCTCTGCTTGTAGCCACCTCAGCAACATAGTCCATTAGTCCAGAATATTGTTCTACACGTAGTTTTTCTTGTTGATATTTTATAAAGTTTAAATTATTGGCCTCAACTTGCAAATAAGAATCAATAATCCATTGTTGTGTTAGTTTTCCACCACATAAAACTGGATTAAATGTATTTCAAATGGCAATTTGAGCTACTTTAAATTGAAGCATAGAAACATTATTTTTACATTATACTTTAAAACAGTAAGGACCATGTCCTGGCACATTAGCAGCTAATGTTGCCCCCATAGATGCAAAGGATATGGCACTATTGTAGGATCTTATGTTTGTCTTAAAATTTTTGTAGTTTGGAAAAGTAGGATTAGTCATAATGTTTTGTAAATAGATTGGAAATTATTTATTTCTGGAAGTTTGAACTTGCCTTTTTGAAAGCAACTAATAGGTTGACCATCTCTGGATCTCTCCTGTTTAAAATAATAAGCCTCACAAAACTGACATTGAGTATTCATGTCCCCACATTTATGAACCTCTACTGCTAAAGACTTAAGTAAAGGACAATTTACAAAGCATATATCAGTTTGACTTTCAAATTCATCAGGTGAAATGTCATGTGATGTTTCAAGAACAGGTTCTAAATGCTTTGTTTTTTGTGTGGCTTTTCTTGGTATATATTTTATTGGTTTAGGTAAAATGTCATGTAATGTTTCAGGAAGAGGTTCTAAATGCTTTGTTTTTTTGGTGGCTTTTTTGGTATTTCTTTTATTTTTTCAGGTAAAATGTCATCTGATGTTTGAGGAACAGGTTCTAAATCCTTTGTTTGCTTAGTAGCTTTTTTTTGGTGTATCTTTAATTTTTGCAGCTGATAGTCTTTTGCTTGCAATTCTTTTCCGTTCTTTTTCTCGTCGAATTTCCTTCTCCTCTGGTGTCTGCTGGTTGGCCCATCTCTTTTGTCTTTCTCTAGTTTGACGTCTTTTCTTTTCCTGTTTGCTCTCGTTAGTAGCCATGTTAATCTTTAAAAGAAAATAATGTATAATTAGTTTAGTTTGAGATGTTAAGTTTGTTTTTTACATTTTTTATTATCAACAGTTTGTTTACATGTGCTTGTAGTTCATTGTAGTGGTACTTTCTTTGTATTGTTAAATAAGTCGTACGTTGTAATTTTTGCCTTACATGAATAGCACACTCAAGAAACTGACAATATACCTTCTTCTACATGTAGTAGGTGTCTAGTGTTAATTGAAATTTATATTTTAGTTGTTTTGGCAATTTATTTTTTTGTTGTACTTTTAACTTACAGGCATAGTAGAGGGCAAAAATTAGTCTTTGTAATTTTTACTACAGGGGATTGTCATAATAGTATTTTGATATTTTATTTAAAGGCTTATATGTTCGGGCAATGAATTTTTTGTATTTTTTCTTGGGGTGTTAGTACTATTTGTTGTAGTATTCTATTTTATGTGTGTGTTTAGGTTTTATGCTTAATATTGTACATTACGACTGGTAATTTAGAATGACAAATTGTATTTAGTCTGTGTTTTGAGACTTTTGTGGACTATGCTGTTTTCTTTTTTTGTTTTGGCTAGATTGAAGTTTGGATTTACTGTTAAACATTATTGTCCATAAAAGACAAATAGGTAAATAAGAAATGTGTCAGTTATATTTTGGTAAAAGTTATAGCTAGTGGTTGTTATTCTTTTTTTTTTTCTGTTGACATGGATGCAGAGCAAACATGTTTATTTAGTTTTCTCTTTTTTTACTTGTTATACTGTACCTTGGTTGAAGTGTGATTTCAAGCAGAATCTTTGTTGGTCCGCTGTTGAAAGTCTTCGTCTGATTCTCTACACGCAGTGTCTGTTGTAAAATAAAAATGTAAATGTTATTTGATTTGAATGTATTTGTAATGAATAACATATTTCATTATTTTGGTCTATTTTATCTGTTATGGTGAATTTTTCTGCTATGCTGTTTTTTGTGCAACCTTTTAAAAATAGTTTAATTGTATTTGTATATTCCAGTTATCCTTTTTTTATACTGTAATTATTAATGTTTTTCTTATTTTGGATATGATCGCAATGTTTTTAGCATTATCCTGTTTTGTGTCCACCACTTTTGCTATGCTAATTTAGACTTCTTTGTAAGGCTTATATCTTCCTAAACAGTAAAGACAAATATTAATTTACTTTGCTATGTGTTTGTGTGATTTTTGGTACAATCCTGTTTTGTGTCTACCATATGTTGCATACTTTATTTGCTTAATTAGTCTTTTTTATGAAGGTTAAATGTTTTTGTACAGTGAAAATGAATGTTTTTGCTATTTTGGATATGATGGCAATGTTTTTATTATTATCCTGTTTTGTGTCCACCACTTTTGGTACGCTTATTTTGGCTTCTTTGTAATGCTTATAGGGTTCTTAAACAGTAAAGAAGAATATTAATTTACTTTTCTATGTGTTTGTTTGATGTCTGGTACAATCCTGTTTTGTGTCTACCATATGTTGCATACTTTATTTGCTTAATTAGTCTTTTTTATGAGGATTAAATGTTGTTTTATATTGAAAATGAATGTTTTTCCTATTTTGGATATGATGGCAATGTTTTTAGCATTATCCTGTTTTGTGTTCACCACTTTTTGGTTGCTGCATTTGGCTTGTGGGTGATGGTTGGAGGTTATTTTCCAGTAAAGAGGAAGAATAGTTTTGTTTTACGTATGTTGCTAATGTTTCAGATGCTATCCTGTTTTGTGACCACCTCTTTTTTTTTTGGTTTCTGTGAAACTGTCTGTCTTCCTAAATTGTATAGGTGTCTTTGTGAAGTTTTTTGAACTGTGTTTTGTTCCTTATTCAATTTATATGTATTTTTATTTTTATTTTACTTGAAATTGTTATATTGGTGGCCATTAAACATATATAGTTCCTTTATTTTTTCTACTTGTTATACTTTACCTTGATTGAAGTGTTGTTCTTGTCCGAATTACAGAGGGTCCCCTCCTGACAATCTTAATCCGCCGGTCTTCTTGTAGTGTCTGTTTGAAAAAGAAAGTGAAATGGTTAATTGTATATTTCTTCTTTTTGATTTAGCAAAGCATGGTCTTTTTCAGCATGTAATGTATTTTTCTATCTTACCTCTACTTCTTTGTGTTCTTTAAAAGTGATTGTGGTTCACAATGCACGGTGCAAATTTTTGAGTGACGCTGTTGATGCAGAGTCTGTTTGAATAGTAAAAAAAGGGCAAAGATTCAGCTTTAGGTTCCATATGTATTAGCATCATATTATTTTTTGCTATGAGTTGCAGTAAATTAATGTCATTTAAATATACTTGTTTAATTAGTTTGAGTTAACATTAGTTTGTTTTAGGGCCTACACACATAAATGTGCGTGTGACATATCACTATACATGAATCAGATTTTCATAGTTAAAGTTGTTTTTTTGTTAATGTCATTTAAATATACTTGTTTAATTAGTTTGGGTTAAGATTAGTTTGTTGTAGGGGCTATACACATAAATGTGCGTGTCACATGTCACTATACATGAATCACATTTTCATAGTTAAAGTTTTTTTTTTTTTGTCCTGTCTTGATAATAAAATGTAATATATTATAGCTTACCTCTCAGTTGTAATTTGCACAGTGTAAAGTAGGAAATTAGGAAACAATTCTCTTCTCAAGTAACAGCAGCAGTTACCTATCCAGTCACTCCGTTCATCACCTGAGTAGAAATTTAGAATTTTCTGGAAAGTAGGCAGTATTTATAAACTTTCAAGTGCCTCAGACCGTTAGAACGCAATACACATGCGCTATTTGCGTTCCAGCTTACAATTTGCGTTCCACCCACCATTTTATGCGTAGTAGTTTTCAAAATGGTGGTTAATATCAGTGTTGTATGTGCCGCATAGTATGTGTTTCAGTTTTGAGAGTCACTGTAGTATTGTTAAGTCTGTAGCCTCATTTTCGTTTTGTTCGGCGGCCATTTTTTCTCTCACTTAGGTGATTTTCGGCAGTTTAAACTCATTTTTTTGGACTTAAATGGACGTGTAAATTAACTTTTCGAGGTGCCGGATGCCCCCCCTTGATGTAAGTAAGCTTTTTTTGTGTTCGTTGTGTTTATTTCTTGTGTTTCTGATGTTTTCATGCGGCAGTTTTCGGCCGTTTTTGCGTGTTGGGAATAGGTCGTTTCGCGGCCGTATTTTATTGCGAGGGACACAGTTGTTTTTTTTCTAAGTCGTGCGTGTACGACGCAGTTGTTTTTTTTTTCTAAGTCCTGCGTGTGTGTGTTTAACGTGTGTGAGGCGCATTTGAGGCTACACCTCCGCAAATGGGGCCCTCGCTTCGCGAGGATCCGCATTTACGGACAAACACAGCCGACGTTGGATCTTCCACCACCGCAAATGCGGGCCCTCACTTCGCGAGGATCCGCATTTGCGGGGAACTGCGTCCCTCGCTTTGCGCGCGAGCCCGCAAGCGTTAGCAACAACTCGTATGCTCACAACTATATATGTGATATATGGAGGACATGCTTTTGAGTGGAAGACTAATTAAGTAGGAAGATAAAAAAAAACTAGTGCAGAGAGTTTTCAACAAGTTGGGTCAATTGAGCAAGTTTTAAGATGAGAAAATTACAAGAGTTCCTCTGTAATGAGTAAACCAGCAAGGGTGGCAGGGGAGTGGTTAATTCACATATAATTGTGTCTATTTTATTCTTGATGATGTTGACAAGGTCCTTTGCTATGAAACGGACAATGAGGGTGATGATGGCTTTATGAAGGTATTAATAGAGGAGACTGGAATTAGAGGGAAATGTATAATAGTGGAGACTGGAATTAGAGGGCAATGTATAATAGTGGAGACTGGAATAAGAGGGCAATGTATAATAGTGGAGACTGGAATTAGAGGGCAATGTATAATAGTGGAGACTGGAATGAGAGGGCAATGTATAATAGCGGAGACTGGAATGAGAGGGCAATGTATAATAGCGGAGACTGGAATTAGAGGGTAATGTATAATAGTGGAGACTGGAATTAGAGGGCAATGTATAATAGTGGAGACTGGAATTAGAGGGCAATGTATAATAGTGGAGACTGGAATTAGAGGGCAATGTATAATAGTGGAGAATGGAATTAGAGGGCAATACTGAGATGAACATGGGAATATGTTTGCTTAGAAGATTAAAGAGAGAGGTAGGCTTGCAGAATTTCTTTGTAGTGGAGAAAGACTGACCTGCAGCCCTATTAAGTTACCTCTACTTGAAAACCTGTAACTCGTAATGTAGAAAGTAAGGCTTACTGCTAATAAATTAGCCCTGTAGAGCAGGCCATCGCCAATCTGTGGGTTAGCTGCGAGAAAAGCATATGGGAACTTCGCGGCTGCAAATCTTTTGGTCCGTCAAGACCGTAACCACTACAATTCCAATCATGCTAATAAATTGCAACAAAGTCACTTGAGAGCTAGCCTGTAACACGCAAATGGAGCCCAAAGCCCAATGAGTGCTTGAGAGGACTCGCAAGGGGGGTAAAGTCCAATACGTAGCACTTTAATTGCAAATAACAAAATACTACTGTACTAATATTAAACATGAAAGTGATGTTAGGTCTTAGAGTTAATAGCACAACATTCTCAAGCCCGCCATTTGGCCCAGAAAAATACATTATTTCATGTATACTATTTATGTTATATCAATCACGGCAATAAATGTATTATGTATGATGGAACTCGCATGTTATAGAATATAATAATTGCGGTTTTATTAATATAGCATAATTTCCGGAATGTTGGTCCGATAGTAAATCATAATTGAACCTTGTAAGACTTTGAAATTCAACCTCCATTTTTCTGTGACGCTATTATTACGATCTCTGTTTCCATTGGATCCATCTAAACCCATAATTACAGGTTTGACTAATTGAATATTTTCAGAGCAATGGGCAGTGACGCATAACGGATAAAGTACCTACAGCAAAAAGACACATGCAGTTGTAGTTTTCAGAGGTGCACTTATACCTGGATCAAGTACTCCTTGCAGTTTCCTTATATTTTATCTCAAGAACATCTTCGGTGCTACATTTAGACCAGTTCACTACTTGACTTTCAGAGTCAGCCCTGGATATGTGTTCACACTATATTAGATATACACCCAGCAACACATAGCTATAATAGCAATTGTATTAGCACACTGTATATGAACATGAGGCAAAAAAGTCAATGTTTACATATTTTATATAATTCCTATATAGGCATAATGATGGAAAACATTGATCTATTTATGGTTGAGATTAGTAAATCTTAAATTTGTTCAGCTCACATAACATGTAATGTTAAAGCTGCTTGTGCTTGTACAGTGGTGGGCAAGAAGTGGCTCGGGGACCTCATGAAGCCCTAGCCATATCCCACTTGAAAAATACAAACTTTTTTTATCATTTCAAAACCAACAAATCCATGTTGTTTGCATTCCAAAACCATTTCCTCGTTATCTATACCTTATTAATAATTCATGTCTACCTCTCCATCAGTGATTTTAACAATTTTTTAACAAGTGTAAAATAAAAGCTAATAAACATTGTCCGGCTCTTGTAGGGACAGAGGGCAATATATGATAATCTTTAAAGGCATATCTAAGTTTCCTGGATTATGAATGCATCTGATAGAGGAGAATCAGTAGTGCATGCAAACATTTTTTTTGCATGAAAAAATACCAAAATAAACATCTACAAACTCCTCCTGATGTTTGCTAAATTGTTTCAGTTTGTCCCTTGACTCCCTGAAAATCCCTGCTAAGATTAGCATAAAATTCATAATTTGTTTTGGCCGATCAGGAGAAAGCAGATACATTTGTATCATACTCTGGGGTTCCTGTGTTGCAAAGCATCCTGGGATATGTAGTCTCTTTCTCGCTATATCCTTATGCTCTGATTCAGTTGTAAGCTCAGACCCCAGCCTCTTCCATGTGATTCCATTGAGCAGCAAGTACTTCCTTTCAAAGGTCAAACTCCATAACTAGCTGCATTTCCTGTGTGTACTTGGTTATATAAGCTCCCTGTGGGTGTGCAAAGCTGGATCTTACTTTCCTGCCTATAACTGTGTAAGTACACTGAACTTATCTATATAACACATCTTTTTCTGATAATCACTGCCTGTTTCTTACCAAACATTTAAAACCCAGAAAACTAATATATACCTTTAAGTGAAGTAGATTGCCTGTCTGTAGATCTAAAAATAATAAGCTTGCATCTTCTGGTTTCAGTAGAGAGAATTTATTGCTACATGCTGTGTGCTTGTTATTTTTTGTCCTTACCAAATCTGCCAAAAGTATGAAGCTTTGAACATAGGTTAGTTGGAACAGTTTGAGGATTAAATAAATGCTATCAAAACTCCTAAGAGGTAGCAAAATACATATCTTTTTGAAAAATTTAAAAAGTTTTCACTTGGCTTTTAGTTGATAATGTAGAACAATATTGATTAATTCTATGGCCTGTTATGAACATAAAGTAAAAAACCCAGTACTCACCTTTATTTTCTTAAAGGCACACATCAGAGAAGACTGTAGCTGTAGTTCTCTGACACCCGGTCATGCTACACGGGAAGGCTGTAGGGTCAAAATAGCTCTTTAAATAGCCCATGTGTGAAAAAGGTCTGTAATTAATCCATCTGTGAGAAAGGAATTAGAAACAAAATGTGTTTTGAGTATGGAGTTTGTTGAAACCCAAACCAGTCATTTTTAAGTATGGTGTAATTTTATGATTTAATGACGATATATATATTTGTTATTGTTAATTGGGCAGATCGTTACTGACAGACACTAGTTTATAAAGTTGATTGTCACAATCTGTTTCTTCAAGTGGACTTGATAAGAACCTAGTTCAAACCTACCCCAGTAGAATTGTGTGGTTCTTGTTCTCTGTGGCACAAAATATGGCATCTGAAGAGGATAACGCCCAAAGGTACAGGCAGAGAATACTGGATACAGGTTACTAGTGGCATATGGCAAGACCACTCCCCAATTCAGGATACAAACACAAAACAGTCTCACACTGTAGATATGTGAAACTAGGACTGAATATTTATTGAATCATAGAACCAACATATTTATACATCTCCCATACCACACCCTTGTGTTCCTTGTGTATGTGTGTGATGTCAGCACATCTGCCTTGCAGCCTTGGTTGCTATTGAAGCCCTTGAGATAAAACTCGCCAGATGTCTAAACTACATGACAGGTGTCTATAGCTAGCTAGGGCAAAAAAACTTGATGTTAATTTCAAGTGTTTGCCCAGGCCTCCTAAGGAACAGTCATCTGCCTTGAATCAAGGCCTGTATGTGTGCATATGCAATGTTCCGCAGTTAAGCTTCTGTGCAGAGCTTTTTTTTCATTTCACATATATTCTGTTCTATATCACATTTTCCCTCTATAACATATTATAACTAGTATACATGATAACAATGTACAGGCAAAATATAATTACATTTCAACAATGTCATGCGCCCTTGGCCATATCCATAATTACTGATAATATTACACTAAACAATGTAATCATGACATTGATAACTTAGAGATATGCAGCCACATTAAATTCCAGCCCTGTAAGTGCAAAGTGAGACCTGCAACGCCTGTGAGCTTAAAGAGTTGCGGATTTACAAAACTATTAAATTTGAAGGGGCTGCGAGTTACGGGCTTGAGAAGCAAACCCCTTAACCAATACTTTGCTCGTCGGATGTGCGGCCATGAACGTGATCAATTAGTCTAATGAGTTGGGATGGAGCCAATGAAAACAGACATCGCCAGAATTACGTCACAGAAAAATGGAGGTGGGATTTTCAAAGTCTTACGGGGTTCAATTACGAGTTACAATCGGACCCACATTCCAGATATAATGCAATATTGATAAAGCCGTAAATATGATATTCTATCACATGCGAGTTACAGTATATGTATTAACACATTGATTGCCGGGATCGATATATAACATGGAATAAAGTATTTTTTGGAGCCGATTTGCTTTTAACTTGCTATTAATTCTAAGACCTAACATCACTTTTCCTTTCAATAAAAGTTTAGTAGTGTGGTGATATTTGCTACAAGTTGTACTTGCGGGTCCTCTCAAGCACTCGTTGGCTTTTAATAGCTATATTGGAGCATAGCAAAGTACCATGTTCCACGTCCCGTAGGCTTTTTTTTTGGCCTTGCTGCGTCTTAACCAGCAAGTTGTCTGTGGGATGCTCTAGGAGGCTAATTTAATAGCCTTTAGTCCTGGGAGCTACGCTACGAGCTACGATTTTTGTTTGTTTGATTTTTGGTTTTGTTTAGTCGTGTCCGACTCTCCGTGACCCTATGGACAGCAGCATGCCAGGCACATCTTGTGTTTGGGTGCACTAATCCATAAGGTTTTCATGGCAAAGATACAGGAGTGGGTTGCCAGTTCCTTCTCCAGTGGAACGTGATTTAGTGGATATATCTGGTATGACCTCTGGTATAGCTCACAGCTTCATTGAGGTGCACAAGCCCCTTCACCACGACAAAAAGGGGGGTTAATGTTACGATTGTAATCTCACATGCCATGACAGACAGTGCCCGTTTGATTATAAAGCTCAAAAAAACATTTTAAGGAAATAAATTAGCACAGGGCCTCCCAGTGTATTTGGGTCATCAAACACTTGAACCGAAACAGTGGAGGTTCCAAATAAGGGCTTATATTAAACAAGAATTTTATTTAAAAAAAATTGTTTTCCAGCAGTAAACTGACATTTGAGTTTATCAAATTGAATTTAATTGATTACGTATTTTTTATTTTGTATGTGTCACTTTAATAGGATCCCAAAGTCCATTGTCTTAAAATGTATTGCTTTTTTAAAATTCTTGTTGTAGAAAAAAATAATACATGCGGTTCCTGGGTTACAGACGACCTGACTTACAGACGACCCGTACTTAAGAAGGGCTCCCAAGGCTTTTTGTATGAGATTTTTTTATGTTCTTTTTGTTTGAATTAAATAAATAAATAGTACATTTATGTTCACATTTGAATATCTAAAACAAGTTAAAAAAAACTTATTTCATGTGCAGAATGCTGAGAAATACAGTTATTACACTGCATTCTGGGAACCTGGGCAAGGACATGCAAATGTGCCCACAAAGGCTTCACTCTTGCAATCCATAACCATATCAAACATGGCTTCCCTTAAGCATATGCCCTCAGTATCACACAGCTTTGATTAAAGCTAAGGCTGTATTATACACAAGCTAGGAATCCTACCCACGTACAGCTGTCTCAAGCTTACTGGCTATCATCAGCCTGTGTTGTGGACATTATGAGTAGGTAGTTCACCACAACAATCATTTATAATATGGTGGGCAAAAGAGCGATAGAAGCCTCCACCGTACAGTAAATAAATAGTACATCTGTGTCACATCTGAATGTCTAAAGCAAGTTAAAAAAACTGTTTCATGCCCAGAATTTCTGAATTTGAATTAAATGAAAAAAATAGTTTCTGTACCTTATTATTACAGTACAGGGGTATTATTATTATTCCACTGTATTATTATATTATATGAGCCCTTTATAGTATTATCATTATTCATCAGGGATCCGACTTACATACAAATTAGACTTGAGGACGTCAGGAATGGATCTCGTCCTTAACCCGGGGACCACTTGTATATATAAAGTCATGAACATATTATTTTAATATTCCTATATGAATGCTTTTCTTGCAGACAGTGTTTCTCATGTATTTCAGCTCATTCTGGAGAATAACGGGTTACTTTAAGGAATATCGATTTGTAGTTTGAAGGTTGAAATAAGAATTCCCGCCGGTTGCGTCTTTTATCCAAGGATTCAGTGGGATTTGTCCAGAGGTGAAAAGATAGATGGACTCAGAGTAAATGTGAATTAGAAGAGACCTAAGGGGCAGTGCTGCCGTACAGTTTCTGTGTACTTATTCCCTTTGCTATACAAAGCATTGACATTTGCCATTATTATAGTGGGCTTCGCTTCCATTGTTCAATGTCTTTTGCAGAATTGCCCCTAATAATTCGCCGGGCGCTGTGGAAGCTACGTGGTTAACAAGGAGTGATTTGTAAAAAGTATTTAACATATGTAGTTTCCAACAGATATTTCTCTTTGGATTTAAAATGCAGTTTTTGTATCCTAAAGAAAATAGCATTTCCCGCGCCTCTGATACGAGGGATTTTATGGCATCTTTGTTTGCAATTAAAGAGTAAAACAAATCCCAGGGCTTTAAAAGGGCCTCCGTCACTAAAAAATCAAGTTGTTGTTTTAGGTTATTCTTAAAGAGCATGAAAACAATGACTATATGTTGTGTTATCCATTTTTTTCTAAAATGAACCAGTCCTGGGAAATTCCATTTTCTTGTTGTTGCTGCGTTTATAAGCAAATGAGCCGCTTGCACATATTAATTAGTTGCTTTGATGTGCTAATTAGGATTACAGTCTGCAAGACTGTCTCTGTAGTGGCCAAAATAAAGACCCCCCAATGTTGTATGGCAAAAAAAAGATCCCCAATGTTATGTCTACCACTCTTATCAAGTACTATGTGCTGCACATTTGCATATTAAGCCACACTTTACCATACCATGCCGCACATTAGGATAATGGATCCGTAAATCCAAATCTAAATATTTTACAAATTATTTATTTTAGAGAAAAACTGCTATTACAATCTATACTTCCTACTTGGAGTGACAGAGTCCCTTTAAGGGGATTTTTCAGCCGTCTAATAATTCAAATACAACATCTGATTTATTGTTTCACTGATGGACAATAATGTTACAGTCATTTTCTATACAGTATCAGAGCTACAATCCACAAGCACAACCCCACCTGCTTCTTTTAAGCTTCTGAGCTTTGTATGGAGCTCAAGGTTACAGCTGTTTGGATAGATTTGGAAGTTACATCCGAGTCACATTATTATGACCTAATTTCCCAAATAACTGCTGTGTGTGGCACAGACAGCACCTAGAGCGTGTGGTAGGGAGTTAGTAAGATGCTGGAAGGTTGGTGAGGGTATCTGGAGCCATGAAGACTGCAGTGCATCTGACAGCTGCTGAAGAGTGCGTGGTGGAGGATCCATATGGCGAACATGGCAATCAAGGTGATCCCACAGGTGCTCAATGTGATTCAATTCCAGGAAATTTAGGGACCAGGGAAGTACTTGGAAGTCTTCATCATGCCTCTCCAACCACTCCCGGACAATTCTGGCCGTATGACATGTTGCATTGTCCTGCCAGGGAAGACAGTTGATATGTGTGGGTGTAGGCTATCTGCAAAGATGGATAGATAACCCAATCGGGTGAGAGTGCCTTCCAGATGTATGATTGGGCCGATACAACGCAAAGAAAACATTCCCCAGACCATAACGCTGCCGCCACCAACTTGTGTTCTTCCAACAATGGTTGCAGAGTGTTTGTTCTCTGAGATTCTGTGCCTGACTCTCCAACGTCTGTCCAGTGGATCAAGCAAAAAACGTGACTCATCAGAGAAGACATACCTTTGCCAATCAGTAGAGGTCCAATTTCAGTACTGTTGTGCAAATGAAAGCCATTTCTGATGATGATCCCTCGTCAGTAGCCAGTGACCAGATGTTTGCTTTGGAGCCCCATACACAACAGGGTTCACAGTCATTTTAGACCCATGTCTGGTTGTCCCCTGGTTCGTTTGGAGGTTGAGGTTGGCCTTCACACACGTTCGCAGCTGACGTTCACCTCTGACATCATGGGCACGTGGTAGTCCCCAGTTTTGATGCTGTTTATTCGCAATGGCGCCATTTGTCCAGTCACGGTGTACTTTAACCACAGCAGCACGCGAGAAGTTCACAAACTGAGCTGTTTCAGAAACACTGCCACCTTTGGGTCAAAAGCCAATGACCATTTGCTTTTCAAAGTCCGAAAAATTGCACGTTTTACCCATGCGCTGCTGACGTCAAAAGCATGCGTGGTCATAATAATGTGACTCAACCCTGTAGTTTCAAGAAGACATTTGTTGAGATTCAGCTTGGCGTGCTAGCTGTGGGTGTTTCTACATCTATGGTGTCAAACTTTCAAAGAATAAACACATATCTTACAGGAGTTTCCACACCATCTGTATGACCTGTAGTAATACACAGAACACGTATGGAGCACGCACACCACTTCATTATTTCAGGGAATATTATTAATATTATTAATTTGGCAGCATCCTTACGAATTTGCAGCTTTTCCGGGCAACGCCACCTCACATCCGGCAAACTCTGATACGATGATTCTTCTGGTCTTAAAAGTGCAATTCATCATCCAGTCTCCGTCCTTTATTTGTAGCATTAACTCTTTCCATTCTGTAATGTTTATTAGGAACATATATCTGTACACATATGGTACATTAATTATTAACCCCATATTGTCACTTTAGTTCCATCATTCTTTCCTACTATATACATTATTCTTCCTAATACTATTGTTTAATCCACTAAATTAGCAGTATACACATAATCTCTGAAGACAATGTATGGGAATTTCCTGTTTTGTCCCCACCAGCGCAGTGTTGTGTAGAGGTCAGCAGGTGTCGTGACAGTTGTATGCCGAGACTTTTGTTCAATTTGTTCTTAGAGTTAGGGTTAGGGTTTAGGGTTAGGATAGTGGTTGATGATAAGTTTTACATATTAAAGTAGTTGTGCACTGTGAGCGCCACTATTTTGCTATGCAAAGCTTATCATTTACCACTACCCTAACCCATAACCCTAACTCTCACCCTCACTCTAAGAACCAATTGAACAAAGTCTCAGATTGCCACCTACTGGCCACTGCTCGCCACTGCAGAAATGAAAAAACAGGAAAGATCCCAATATATAGTAAAACTGCATTCTTCACTTATTCCATCTGGATATAAAGCTGTGAAGGGTGCTGATATGAAGGGTATACTTCATCTAAAATTAATCACGCATTTCCTGTTAGTATCAAGAAAGTTTTAATAGGTTTCACAGAAGAATTTCCAAATATGGTACCATTTTATACTGCAGGTAATAATTACTGTATCATTTTATACTGCAGGTAATAAGTACAGTATCATTTTATACTGCAAGTAATAAGTACTGTATCATTTTATACTGCAGGTAATAAGTACAGTACCATTTTATACTGAAGGTAATAAGTACTGTATCATTTTATACTGCAGGTAATAAGTACAGTACCATTTTATACTGATGGTAATAAGTACTGTATCATTTTATACTGCAGGTAATAAGTTCCCTACCATTTTATACTGCAGTTAATAAGTACCGTACCATTTTATACTGCAGGTAATAAGTACAGTATCATTTTATACAGCAGGTAATAAGTACTGTATCATTTTATACTGCAGGTAATAAGTTCCCTACAATTTTATACTGCAGGTAATAAGTACTGTATCATTTTATACAGTAGGTAATAAGTACTGTACCATTTTATACTGCAGGTAATAAGTACTGTATCATTTTTACTGCAGGTAATAAGTACCCTAGCATTTTATAATGCAGGTAATAAGTACTGTATCATTTTTACTGCAGGTAATAAGTACAGTACCATTTTTTACTGCAGGTAATAAGTACTGTATCATTTTTACTGCAGGTAATATGTACTGTATAATTTTATACTGCAGGTAATAAGTACAGCACCATTTTATTTTTCATGTTATATGTACTGTATCATTTTATATTGCAGGTAATAAGCACCGTACCATTTTATAATGCAGGTAATAAGTACAGTATCATTTTATACTGCAGGTAATAAGTACAGTACCATTTTTTACTGCAGGTAATATGTACTGTATCATTTTATACTGCAGGTAATAAGTACAGTACCATTTTATTTTTCAGGTAATATGTACTGTATCATTTTTTAATGCAGGTAATACGTACCGTATAATGTTTTACTGCAGGTAATAAGTACACTACCATTTTATACTGAAGGTAATATGTACTGTATCATTTTATACTGCAGGTAATAAGTACAGTACCATTTTATTTTTCAGGTAATATGTACTGTATCATTTTAAACTGCAGGTAATAAGTACTGTATCATTTTATACTGCAGGTAATAAGTACAGTACCATTTTATACTGCAGGTAATAAGTACTGTATTATTTTATACTGCAGGTAATAAGTGCCCTAGCATTTTATACTGCAGGTAATAAGTACAGTACCATTTTATACTGCAGGTAATAAGTACTGTATCATTTTATACTGCAGGTAATAAGTACCCTAGCATTTTATACTGCAGGTAATAAGTATGTACCATTTTATATTGCAGGTAATAAGTACAGTATCAATTTATACTGCAGGTAATAAGTACAGTACCATTTTATACTGCAGGTAATAAGTACAGTATCATTTTATACTGCAGGTAATAAGTACAGTACCATTTTATACTGCAGGTAATAAGTACTGTATCATTTTATACTGCAGGTAATAAGTAATGTATCATTTTATACTGCAGGTAATAAGTACCCTACCATTTTATATTGCAGGTAATAAGTACCGTACCATTTTAAACTGCAGGTAATAAGTACCGTATCATTTTATACTGCAGGTAATAAGTACAGTACCATTTTATACTGCAGGTAATAAGTACTGTATCATTTTATACTGCAGGTAATATGTACTGTATCATTTTATACTGCAGGTAATAAGTACAGTACCATTTTATATTTCAGGTAATATGTACTGTATCATTTTTTAATGCAGGTAATAAGTACCGTATAATGTTTTACTGCAGGTAATAAGTACACTACCATTTTATACTGAAGGTAATATGTACTGTATCATTTTATACTGCAGGTAATAAGTACAGTATCATTTTATACTGCAGGTAATAAGTACAGTACCATTTTATACTGCAGGTAATAAGTAATGTATCATTTTATACTGCAGGTAATAAGTACCCTACCATTTTATATTGCAGGTAATAAGTACCGTACCATTTTATACTGCAGGTAATAAGTACCGTATCATTTTATACTGCAGGTAATAAGTACAGTACCATTTTATACTGCAGGTAATAAGTACTGTATCATTTTATACTGCAGGTAATAAGTACCCTAGCATTTTATACTGCAGGTAATAAGTACGTACCATTTTATATTGCAGGTAATAAGTACAGTATCAATTTATACTGCAGGTAATAAGTACAGTACCATTTTATACTGCAGGTAATAAGTACAGTATCATTTTATACTGCAGGTAATAAGTACAGTACCATTTTATACTGCAGGTAATAAGTACTGTATCATTTTATACTGCAGGTAATAAGTAATGTATCATTTTATACTGCAGGTAATAAGTACCCTACCATTTTATATTGCAGGTAATAAGTACCGTACCATTTTATACTGCAGGTAATAAGTACCGTATCAATTTATACTGCAGGTAATAAGTACAGTACCATTTAATACTGCAGGTAATAAGTACTGTATCATTTTATACTGCAGGTAATAAGTACCCTAGCATTTTATACTGCAGGTAATAAGTACGTACCATTTTATATTGCAGGTAATAAGTACAGTATCAATTTATACTGCAGGTAATAAGTACAGTACCATTTTATACTGCAGGTAATAAGTACAGTATCATTTTATACTGCAGGTAATAAGTACAGTACCATTTTATACTGCAGGTAATAAGTACTGTATCATTTTATACTGCAGGTAATAAGTAATGTATCATTTTATACTGCAGGTAATAAGTACCCTACCATTTTATATTGCAGGTAATAAGTACCGTACCATTTTATACTGCAGGTAATAAGTACCGTATCATTTTATACTGCAGGTAATAAGTACAGTACCATTTTATACTGCAGGTAATAAGTACTGTATCATTTTATACTGCAGGTAATAAGTACCCTAGCATTTTATACTGCAGGTAATAAGTACGTACCATTTTATATTGCAGGTAATAAGTACAGTATCAATTTATACTGCAGGTAATAAGTACAGTACCATTTTATACTGCATGTAATAAGTACAGTATGATTTTATACTGCAGGTAATAAGTACAATACCATTTTATACTGCAGATAATATGTAAGTACCATTTTATACTGCAGGTAATAAGTACAGTACCATTTTATACTGCAGGTAATAAGTACTGTATCATTTTATACTGCAGGTAATAAGTACCGTATCATTTTATACTGCAGGTTAATAAGTACAGTACCATTTTATACTGCAGGTAGTAAGTACTGTATCATTTTATACTGCAGGTAATAAGTACAGTACCATTTTATACTGCAGGTAATAAGTACAGTACCATTTTATACTGCAGGTAATAAGTACCGTATCATTTTATACTGCAGGTAATAAGTACAGTACCATTTTATACTGCAGGTAGTGATGTCGCGAACATAAAATTTTCGGTTCGCGAACTGCGAACGCGAACCGCCGCAAATGTTCGCGAACCGGCGAACCCGGCAAACCGCCATCGACTTCAATGGGCAGGTGGATTTTAAAACCCACAGGGACTCTTTCTGGCCACAATAGTGATGGAAAAGTTGTTTTAAGGGGACTAACACCTGGACTGTGGCATGCCGGAGGGGGATCCATGTCAAAACTCCCACGGAAAATTACATAGTCGATGCAGAGTCTGGTTTTAATCCATAAAGGGCATAAATAACCTAACATCCCCCTCCATCATCATCTTTCCCTGTATCTCTTTACCCCCTCCCTCATCATCATCCCCTGTGTCTCTTTCCCCCCTTCCTCATCATCCTCCCCTGTGTCTAATCCCCCCTCCCTCATCATCCTCCCACCTCCCTCATCATCCTCCTCTGTATCTCTTTACCCCCTCCCTCATCATCCTCCCCTGTGTTTCTTACCCCCTCCATCATCATCCTCTCCTGTGTCTCTTTCCCCCCTCACTCATAATCCTCCCCTGTGTCTCTTTTCCCCCTCCCTCATCATCTTCCCCTGTGTCTCTTCCCCCACTCCCTCATCATCCTCCCCTGTATCTCTTACCCCCCTCCCTCATCATCCTCCCCCCTCCCTTGATAATTAGGGGGGGAAGAGACACAGGGATAAGTGTGAAGGGTGTTAGGGTACGGGGTGTTAGGGATTAGGGTGAGGGGGTTAGGTGTTAGGGTGAGGGGTGTTAGGGCTAAGTGTGAGGGGTGTTAGGGTGAGGGGTGTTAGGGATAAGTGTAAGGGGTGTTAGGGTGAGGCATTTTAGGAATAAGTGTGAGGGGTGTTAGGTCTTAGGGACAAGTGTGAGAATGTTAGGGTTAGGTGTTAGGTTGATGGGTGTTATGGATAAGTGTGAGGGGTGTTAGGGTTAGGGTAAGGGGTGTTAGGGATTAGTGTGAGGGGTGTTAGGGTTAGGGTTAGGGGTGTTAGGGATACGTGTGAGGGGTGTTAGTGTTAGGGTGAGGGGTGTTAGGGATAAGTGTGACGGGTGTTAGGGTTAGGTGTTAGGGTGAGGGGTGTTAGGGATAAGTGTAAGGGGTGTTAGGGTAAGTGTGAGGGGTGTTAGGGATAAGTGTGAGGGGTGATAGGGATAAGTGTGAGGGGTGTTAGGGTTAGGGTGAGGGGTGTTAGGGATAAGTGTAAGGGGTGTTAGGGTTAGGTGTTAAGTTTGAGGGGTGTTAGGGTTAGAGGTGTTAGGGATAAGTGTAAGGGGTGTTAGGGTTAGGGTGAGTTGTGTTAGGGATAAGTGTGAGGGGTGTTAGGGTTAGGTGTTAGGGTGAGGGGTGTTAGGGATAAGTGTGAGGGTTGTTCGGGTAAGGGTGGGGGATGTTAGGATAAGTGTGAGGGGTTTTAGGGTTAGGGTGAGGGGTGTTAGAGATAAGTGTGAGGGGTGTTAGGGTAAGGGTGAGGGGTGTTAGGGATAAGTGTGAGGGGTGTTATGGTTAGGGTGAGGAGTGTTAGGGATAAGTGTGAGGGGTGTTAGGGTTAGGGTGAGGGGTGTTAGGGATAAGTGTACGGGGTGTTAGGGTTAGGTGTTAAGTGTGAGGGGTGTTAGGGTTAGAGGTGTTAGGGATAAGTGTGACGGGTGTTAGGGTTAGGTGTTAGGGTGAGGGGTGTTAGGGATAAGTGTGAGTGTTGTTAGTGTAAGGTTGAGGGGTGTTAGGGATAAGTGTGAGGGGTGTTAGGGTTAGGGTGAGGGGTGTTAGGGATAAGTGTAAGGGGTGTTAGGGTTAGGTGTTAAGTGTGAGGGGTGTTAGGGTTAGGGTGAGGGGCGTTAGGGATAAGTGTGAGGGGTGTTAGGATTAGGGTGAGGGGTGTTACGGATAAGTGTGAGGGGTGTTAGGGTTAGGTGTTAGGGTGAGGGGTGTTAGGGATAAGTGTAAGGGGTGTTAGGGTTAGGTGTTAAGTGTGAGGGGTGTTAGGGTTAGGGGTGTTAGGGATAAGTGTGGGGGGTGTTAGGGTTAGGGGTGTTAGGGATAAGTGGGAGGGGTGTTAGGGTGTGGGGTGTTAGGGATAAGTGTGAGGGGTGTTAGGGTTAGGTGTTAGGGTGAGGGGTGTTAGGGATAAGAGTAGGGGTGTTAGGGTTAGGTGTTAAGTGTGAGGGGTGTTAGGGTTAGGGGTGTTAGGGATAAGTGTGAGGGGTGTTAGGGTTAGGGTGAGGGGTGTTAGGGATAAGTGTGAGGGGTGTTAGGGTTAGGTGTTAGGGTGAGGGGTGTTAAGGATAATTGTGAGGGGTGTTAGTGTTAGGGTGAAGGGTGCTAGGGATAAGTGTGAGGGGTGTTAGGGTTAAGTGTTAGGGTGAGGGGTGTTAGGGCTACGTGTGAGGGGTGTTAGGGTAAGGGTAAGGGGTGTTAGGGATAAGTGTAAGGGGTGTTAGGGTTAGGGTGAGGGGTGTTAGGGATAAGTGTGAGGGGTGTTAGGGTTAGGTGTTAGGGTGAGGGGTGTTAGGCATAAGTGTGAGGGGTCTTAGGGTAAGGGTGAGGGGTGTTAGGGATAAGTGTGAGGGGTGTTAGGGTTAGGGTGAGGGGTGTTAGGGATAAGTGTAAGGGGTGTTAGGGTTAGGTGATAAGTGTGAGGGGTGTTAGGGTTAGGGTTAGGGGTGTTAGGAATTAGTTTGAGGGGTGTTAGGGTTAGGGTTAGGAGTGTTAGGGATAAGTGTGAGGGGTGTTAGGGTTAGGGTGAGTGTTGTTAGGGATAAGTGTGAGGGGTGTTAGGGTTAGGTGTTAGGGTTAGGGGTGTTAGGGATAAGTGTAACGGGTGTTAGGGTTAGGTGTTAAGTGTGAGGGGTGTTAGGGTTAGGGTTAGGAGTGTTAGGGATTAGTGTGAGGGGTGTTAGTGTTAGTGTGAGGAGTGTTAGGGATAAGTGTGAGTGTTGTTAGGGTAAGGGTGAGGGGTGTTAGGGATAAGTGTGAGGGGTGTTATGGTTAGGGTGAGGGGTGTTAGGGATAAGTGTGAGGGCTGTTAGGGTTAGGTGTTAGGGTGAGGGGTGTTAGGGATTAGTGTGTGGGGTGTTAGGGTTAGGTGTTAGGGTGAGGGGTGTTAGGGCTAAGTGTGAGGGGTGTTAGGGTTGGGTGAGGGGTGTTAGGGATAAGTGTGAGGAGTGTTAGGGATAAGTGTGAGGGGTGTTAGGGTTAGGTGCTAGGGTGAGGGGTGTTAGGCATAAGTGTGAGGGGTGTTAGGGTAAGGGTGAGGGGTGTTAGGGATAAGTGTGAGGGGTGTTAGTGTTAGGGCGAGGGGTGTTAGGGGTAAGTGTAAGGGGTGTTAGGGTTAGGTGTTAAGTGTGAGGGGTGTTAGGGTTAGGGGTGTTAGGGATAAGTGTGAGGGGTGTTAGGGTTAGGAGTGTTAGGGATAAGTGTGAGGGGTGTTAGGGTTAGGGTGAGGGGTGTTATGGATAAGTGTGAGGGGTGTTAGGGTTAAGTATTAGGGTGAGGGGTATTAGGGATAAGTGTAAGGGGTGTTAGGGTTAGGTGTTAAGTGTGAGGGGTGTTAAGGTTAGGGTTAGGTGTGTTAGGGATAAGTGTGAGGGGTGTTAGTGTTAGTGTGAGGAGTGTTAGGGATAAGTGTGAGTGTTGTTAGGGTAAGGGTGAGGGGTGTTAGGGATAAGTGTGAGGGGTGTTAGGGTTAGGGTGAGGGGTGTTAGGGATAAGTGTAAGGGGTGTTAGGGTTAGGTGTTAAGTGTGAGGGGTGTTAGGGTTAGGGTGAGGGGTGTTAGAGATAAGTGTGAGGGGTGTTAGGATTAGGGTGAGGGGTGTTAGGGATAAGTGTGAGGGGTGTTAGGGTTAGGTGTTAGGGTGAGGGGTGTTAGGTATAAGTGTAATCGGTGTTTGGGTTAGGTGTTAAGTGTGAGGGGTGTTAGGGTTAAGGTTAGGGGTGTTAGGGGTAAGTGTGAGGGGTGTTAGGGTTAGGGGTGTTAGGGATAAGTGTGAGGGGTTTTAGGGTTAGGGTGTGGGGTGTTAGGGATAAGTGTAAGGGGTGTTAGGGTTAGGTGTTAAGTTTTAGGGGTGTTAGGGGTGTTAGGGATAAGTGTGAGTGGTGTTAGGGTTAGGGTGAGGGGTGTTAGGATAAGTATGAGGGGTGTTAGGGTTAGGTGTTAGGTTAAGGGGTGTTAGGGATAAGTGTGAGGGGTGTTCGGGTAAGGGTGGGGGTTGTTAGGATAAGTTTGAGGGGTGTTAGGGTTAGGGTGAGGGATGTTAAGGATAAGTGTGAGGGGTGTTAGGGTGAGGGGTGTTAGGGATAAGTGTGAGGGGTGTTAGGGTTAGGTGTTAGGGTGAGGGGTGTTAGGGATAAGTGTAAGGGGTGTTAGGGTTAGGTGTTAAGTGTGAGGGGTGTTAGGGTTAGGGGTGTTAGGGATAAGTGTGAGGGGTGTTAGGGTTAGGGTGAGGGGTGTTAGGGATAAGTGTGAGGGGTGTTATGGTTAGGTGTTAGGGTGAGGGGTGTTATGGATAAGTGTGAGGGGTGTTAGGGTAAGGTTGAGGGGTGTTAGGGGTAAGTGTAAGGGGTGTTAGGGTTAGGTGTTAAGTGTGAGGGGTGTTAGGGTTAGGGGTGTTAGGGATAAGTGTGAGGGGTGTTAGGGTTAGGAGTGTTAGGGATAAGTGTGAGGGGTGTTAGGGTTAGGGTGAGGGGTGTTATGGATAAGTGTGAGGGGTGTTAGGGTTAAGTATTAGGGTGAGGGGTATTAGGGATAAGTGTAAGGGGTGTTAGGGTTAGGTGTTAAGTGTGAGGGGTGTTAAGGTTAGGGTTAGGTGTGTTAGGGATAAGTGTGAGGGGTGTTAGTGTTAGTGTGAGGAGTGTTAGGGATAAGTGTGAGTGTTGTTAGGGTAAGGGTGAGGGGTGTTAGGGATAAGTGTGAGGGGTGTTAGGGTTAGGGTGAGGGGTGTTAGGGATAAGTGTAAGGGGTGTTAGGGTTAGGTGTTAAGTGTGAGGGGTGTTAGGGTTAGGGTGAGGGGTGTTAGAGATAAGTGTGAGGGGTGTTAGGATTAGGGTGAGGGGTGTTAGGGATAAGTGTGAGGGGTGTTAGGGTTAGGTGTTAGGGTGAGGGGTGTTAGGTATAAGTGTAATCGGTGTTTGGGTTAGGTGTTAAGTGTGAGGGGTGTTAGGGTTAGGGTTAGGGGTGTTAGGGGTAAGTATGAGGGGTGTTAGGGTTAGGGGTGTTAGGGATAAGTGTGAGGGGTTTTAGGGTTAGGGTGTGGGGTGTTAGGGATAAGTGTAAGGGGTGTTAGGGTTAGGTGTTAAGTTTTAGGGGTGTTAGGGGTGTTAGGGATAAGTGTGAGTGGTGTTAGGGTTAGGGTGAGGGGTGTTAGGATAAGTATGAGGGGTGTTAGGGTTAGGTGTTAGGTTAAGGGGTGTTAGGGATAAGTGTGAGGGGTGTTCGGGTAAGGGTGGGGGTTGTTAGGATAAGTTTGAGGGGTGTTAGGGTTAGGGTGAGGGATGTTAAGGATAAGTGTGAGGGGTGTTAGGGTGAGGGGTGTTAGGGATAAGTGTGAGGGGTGTTAGGGTTAGGTGTTAGGGTGAGGGGTGTTAGGGATAAGTGTAAGGGGTGTTAGGGTTAGGTGTTAAGTGTGAGGGGTGTTAGGGTTAGGGGTGTTAGGGATAAGTGTGAGGGGTGTTAGGGTTAGGGTGAGGGGTGTTAGGGATAAGTGTGAGGGGTGTTATGGTTAGGTGTTAGGGTGAGGGGTGTTATGGATAAGTGTGAGGGGTGTTAGGGTAAGGTTGAGGGGTGTTAGGGATAAGTGTTAGGGGTGTTAGGGTTAGGTGTTAGGGTGAGGGGTGTTAGGATAAGTGTGAGGGGTGTTAGGGTTAGGGTGAAGGGTGTTAGGGATAAGTGTGAGGGGTGTTAGGGTTAGGTGTTAGGGTGAGGGGTGTTAGGCATAAGTGTGAGGGGTGTTAGGGTAAGAGTGAGGGGTGTTAGGGATAAGTGTGAGGGGTGTTAAGGTTAGGGTGAGGGGTGTTAGGTATAAGTGTAAGGGGTGTTAGGGTTAGGTGTTTAGTGTGAGGGGTGTTAGAGTTAGGGGTGTTAGGGATAAGTGTGAGGGGTGTTAGGGTTAGGGTTAGGGGTGTTAGGGATAAGTGTGAGGGGTGTTAGGGTTAGGTGTTAGGGTGAGGGGTGTTAGGCATAAGTGTGAGGGGTGTTAGGGTAAGGGTGAGGGGTGTTAGGGATAAGTGTGAGGGGTGTTAGGGTTAGGAGTGTTAGGGATAAGTGTGAGGGGTGTTAGGCTTAGGGTGAGGGGTGTTATAGATAAGTGTGAGGGGTGTTAGGGTTAAGTATTAGGGTGAGGGGTATTAGGGATAAGTGTAAGGGGTGTTAGGGTTAGGTGTTAAGTGTGAGGGGTGTTAAGGTTAGGGTTAGGTGTGTTAGGGATAAGTGTGAGGGGTG